>JAYRBW010145722.1:0-14732 GCA_036023295.1 Invenusta paracnida | reverse complement strand
CCGCAGATGATGAAGGTCCAGCAAGATCCCGATGGGCTGTTTCTCGAACCGCAGATGATGAAGGTCCAGCAAGATCCTGATGGGCTGTTTCTCGAACCGCAGATGACGAAGGTCCAGCAAGATCCCGATGGGCTGTTTCTCAAACCGCAGATGATGAAGGTCCAGCAAGATCCCTAGGCAGAATAGGACGACCAGATTCTATCTTCTTGCCGCGGCCTTATAGCGTCACTTAAGTAATCCCACAACTCTCCTTCAATAAGTTGATCAGCGTCTCGTCGATAACACGACTTACTTATGTTCCATCAGCATCTCCAGAGCCTCCATCTGGAACTCGCTTCAAAACTTCATTTGTGTTCAAAGGGAACAGACCAGTCACTCTAAATCCGAATTGCAAATTGACACTGATATTTTTGGTATGCAGCTGACGCTGACATTGATACTGACATTGTCACTAACAATTTGGAATGCAGCTCTCTCTCCAACACATCTTAAGACGTGAAGCAGCGTAACTACCTACTATAAGTTACCTAACGTTCAGATTTTGTATTGATTAGTTGACAGACGCGTTGACTTTATGTTTATTTATGCGAGTGGTCAAAGTTACCCCGCTGGTCAAAGTTACTCTCTTTGACGGTAACGGAATTAATTAATGTTTAACACAGAATTATTATGGCGGTTGAACAATGCAAAGCGCCTGTGCAAGTAGCCTAAAAACGTTTAAATATACTACCTAGACTAGACACGCGCCGAAATATCTGTTATTTAGGTTTCGAATCAATTTTTTGTTTGGTAGGCAAAATAAATAAATGTATGTACCTACTATCTTTCATAGTATAAACGGTCGATTTTCAAACAGGAAAATATACCTGATTTAAAATACTGATATGAAAAATAAAATTATAGACATGTGCGTCAGAATATTAGCTATAACATATGTAATTTATAGTAGTGTAACTTAAATAATAAAAAGTTTGTCGATGACCGCGATTTTATAAAAAATATGCATAGTTTTGCCTTATAGTTTATGTATTCTTCCTTTTGCTTACCAAATTTCCATAGTTATAGTCGATTTTGATTGGCTGAGATGTCAACCGAAGAATTACATATATGTTGTTTCTCTTGCTATTATCGTGTCTAGTTTAGTTAGTACATATATTTAAAAGTCTTTGACGTAGCCTCTTCCTTTGAGTTTGTCGCTTGTCGCTTGTTTGGAGTTGTCTTCTCGGACTTATCGGATTGTGTATCGGCAACGGTCAATTAGAGTATGATGATGATGAGATTAATAAAGACGGGGTGTAGTGTGGGTATTAATAAACATGATTTAAACTTGTATTGTATTTTATCTCTTAAGTCAGTATATCGTGAAGTTATGTTAAATATTTGAAACTTACCAAATTTCACCCTACATAATGTAGTACTTACTTAGTGTTACATTCATTATTGATATATAAGTATTTTTAATAAAATATGAATTTATAAACAATAACTTGAAAAATCCAATCGATCTACTTAAGTTTAAAATGGGTACATTTTGTTTGCAACTCATAGTGTTGTTTACATAATGTAGTGTAATTTGTACTTTAATTTGGGACATATTATTAAGTAAGACTGTTGTACTGCTTTTATTGATAAAAATCAAGTGATTATTCTTAGAACACTAAGTTTATGTCGAAAAGATATTTTTTTATGAGTAAGTAGGAAAGTCCATTTTTCTTTTCTAAACAATATATTAATATAAATAGTATTCATTTATGAAATATTTAGGTAATCATATATTTGAAATGAGCAGAATAGTAACAAGAAAATATATTACAACACTATAAAAACTATTAAAAAAAAACATTTTGCCAGAAAACAAAATTACTTTAATTAACTGACAACGTATCTCTTTGTATATTAACCCATATATATATGTATCATTTTGTATATTAACGTCCTCTCATTTAATTAATCTTTCTTAAAAATTCAACCTTAAATAGTCTCCAAATTTTTATATTGTTTAAAACAATGTTAAATGTTTGGATTTGCAATATTTTATTTGGTGATGAAATATAAATGATGCACTCTCTGTAAAAATCGCACCCATTATATTGCATAAAAATAACCCTTTGGCGGACTCATAAAATTGTAAGATCCCCCTACGAAACATATATAAGGTATAAATACATTAAGACATTTCATTTGAAGTCTATTAATAAGAGATAAATAATCATTTTCTAGTTGTATTAATATTATTATCGCGTGAGTCATAAGACTAATGAATACAAATTGTTCAATGTTATTAGTCTATAAATATATGCACACCTTTACATTACATAAGATTATAAACATAGTTTTAAGTGTATATTAATTATAATGAATAAATAAAATATAAGCCTTTAATAACATTAGAAGTATGAATATGAATACGTTTTATTTTACACGAATAAATACGACTGTAATATGTTATTGTATAAATAATTATATATTATTATTATAACTCTATATATTGATCTACTCCACTGTAGATTAGCGGACCTTTTTCTCCTAGAGGAGAAGTCTCCTTTACCCCAACCTAATGACACCCCTCTCTCTACCTAACACTCCTCCCTTCACCCGCCAACCGGCTATGGGTCTGATTGTACACAAGACAATAAATACCTTTCAGTACTTCCGTTAACAAGATTAACATTACATTTTTCGACTGTTATTTTTACACTACTTACAGCTATTTGAGTAATAAAAATAAACTTATTACAATTTTTCTAGTTGAAAGTATTAAATGTTTATTCAAGAAATAATCCTATGTATTAATTCGGAAGAAAAAATATTACACAAATAATAGTACAACCATCGCTAAATTTAAAGTGTATATTCACAATATTGGGAATTAGTTAAATTTAGCCAACAATTTGAAATACCCATTTCACAGGTTGTATAATACAGGACTATAACTACAAATATTTGAGTTAGTTATGTGTTAAAATGTTAAAAATGATGAAAAACAAAGAATATATTTAACGAGAATACAAAGAACAATAGCATTTTATAAATGTTAGATAATGCTCGTGGATAAGGAATCATGGTGCGGATAATCTTACAATGAACTGAGTACCAGTTTCATTTATATTAGTTTAACTCAGAAATAGGAACGATCCCGCAGCTGCCACTAACAATGTAATATATATTGATGGAAAAGTGGTGGCATAAACGTAACGAATTTTTTTAACACAAAAATACTAATATTTTCCGTGTTTTTGGAGCAGCGCTTTAGTTGATATTGGATCGTTGTACTTTTACTGAATATTTCTATTCGTTTTATTTGTAAAGTTTGAAAATCTATTTTATTTAGAAGTCAACGAAAAAAGCTAGAAGCCACATCTCATCTAGCTGTATTATTATGTTATTCTTGTGTTATTGACATGTTTATTATCAATACAAAACGTATACTGACGTAAATGTTGGTACAAATTCCATTTGATGAGACAATCAGTAATTCATAATAGTTTTGATTTGACACAATATGTCAATAAGCACATCGGGTTTAAAAGTCAACAGTTATATATGTACGTATTTTTTGTTTACATTATAAAATAAGATTTATGCAACCCTATAAGATGTATTTTCCATACGTCTTATTGTAGATAGGGACAAGACAATGTAATACTTTTCAAATATAGTATTATTTATTGTACTCGAAACTGCAATAAACAAAACATATACTGACTATATTAATTGTGTCCCTTATGTATATGTGTATAACAGCGTGATGCGGGATGCTTGATGGCATAAAGCATTGACCAATACAAAATATCACGTATATGTACATATATTGTAGTCTTACAACGTTTCACATATCGACAATTTCGGATATAAAATACTACTCACGTTCTTATAATTGAATAATGCATAAAAATATTTCCTTTTGTGAACTTTGATAAATAGTTTATATGTTTTTTGTGAAAAGCATACTCAGTGCATCTGTCATTATTTATAATCAATGTGATAGGAACATATCTACACATTCTCGTATATAAACACCACTATGAAATATCAACAGTAAATATTATGTTGTTACTGTATTGAAACACACCGACACACGTATTTATGTATTTATAGTTATTACTGTGTTCAGTCGAACAGAAAAACGCAAAAAGCAATGTGTTAAGTATATTTATATTCTATTGGTTATTAGCACATTTTGCATCCAACACATATAGACAATAATGGGGATGTTTTGTTCCCGTTTCGAGCAACAATTTGTTCACAAAGTTCCTTTGCGCTGAGGTTGAACGGATATTTAATTCATGAACCGGCCTTTGTTATGGAGCCAAATTGCAGTATTTACTCTGTTTAGAATGTTTTTTTAAATATAATCATAATCATTAAATGATTATGCACAGCAAATTGACTCTTCTCATGAAAATTAGTTTTGGATTCATTCTTTTTCTAAAAGGTATGTATATATTTTATATTTTGAATGCAAAGTGTGTAACTCGGAATCATTTAGAAAAATCTTACTTTTAATAAATGTCCAAAACATTATATTTATTAGTACATCAGTTTATATATATACGCGTTCTTTTTCTTTGGTTTTGCTAATGTGCTCTTGTTATCACACTAACTTAATATTCTCCAAATAGACATCTAAAGATATGATTATTTCCACCATTGTTAGATTGGCCTTAAATAATATTTTAACATCTCCTTCATATTTATAAAAAAAGTTAATTTAAGCTGCATTTCTACAAAATAGAATAAAACTTTACAAATTGAATAATATGTCATGGATATATTAAATGTGTTACAAGCGAATGATGTAACAGTATAATACTTCTACGATGATTGTAAAATTGACAAATTACTAAACTTAAATAGTGTGTAGAAATATAAATGCCTTTTAGTTTAATACATGTTATAACAATTATACAACTAGCATTGTCATACAATGTTAGTGTGCTTTCAGCACAAACTTTCGTTTAACGAAACTTTAAATTGCATTTAAAGAAGGTACTGGTATGTGGATTTTCTTGATATGTGACTAATAAACCTGGATATTGAAGAAGGATGCGTTGTTTTGGTACCGTATAGAACGAATTATATATGAAACTCAAATCAGCTTTAAATTGTATAAAATGGTGAAAAGATAAAATATTTTAATTAAATAATTGAAATAAAACGATATGTAGCTGTCCATAGTCCAGCCTAAATAGTATTTCATTATACAATATCCACTTTATTTAATACAACGTATAAGCTCAACAAATATTTCTATGAAACTATAACAATGGTAAATAAATGCATTAAATTCCAATAGTATTTATATAAAGAAAATAAACATACATTTACATCATTAATACATATCCAAAGAAAGATAGTGAGAATATTATAATGAAGAACAACTAAGAGTTAAACAAATTTGCGATGACTTACTTTAGTAATTTTAAATTATCGAACAAACATGTTAGTATTTAATTAGTAACATATATTTCTATAAAACACTACAAATCCTATTGTTAGGATACTGTATTTAATATTACATAAAGTTTGACACTAAATATTTATATAAGATTAATCGTAATAATATTTGATATAATAGCGGTATGAACACATATTCTATGTAATCACTGCATTGAAATATACATTTTAATGTACAAAAGCATATCGACTAAAACTTTGATTTTATTTAAACCTACTAATAGGCGTAGTAATATGCATTGTGTATATGTTATACTGCTGCGCGATGATAACTGCACAATAATGATCGGTATCACAAATTTAAACTATCCGATTATATACCATATTTCTAATAGTTCTATCCATATTCCAAACTGGACTATTTCCTTTTTATAAGAAGACTTATTGAAATAAATGTACTTCTTTATAAATGGATTAATGCTTCTTCTGTTTAGCGGTACTTAAAATCAAACTTCACGTAGTTGACATTAAAAAAAAGACGAAACTGCTTTGAATAAGTACGTTTTCTATTCATGACAACGCCATTTTCTAGAGTAGGTAAAATTTAATACGCTGAAAAAGTATAGCAACAATTTCTGAATATGTAAGATTAGATTGAATGTTGAATGTTGAATGTCTGTATCAGATAAAGATGTTCAATCGAAAGATAGATACCATTCAATATAACAATATATGTAAACACATGCTATGTATAATGCGCAGTGATTACTATATTAAATACGTATTAGGAAATATTAAGATCATCAGTACATAATTTAAATTATGCATATATTCATGCTGTTTAGTTAGGGTACTTACAATATTTACGATTTTGTTCAATTATTGTGTGAGTATTCATAAAAGTACAAATTAAAGTATCTAATTATAATTGAAATTCACATAATTTATATAAATTAACTATTGCAATTTATATTTTCTAATTCCAGTTTGCGATGCTGGCCTTCATGAAAAGAGGCTCTTGGAGGATTTGTTTACTTCGTCACCGAAAGACTCGGTTATTATTATGGAACGACCAGTAGCGAATGAATCAGAGTCGCTAGAACTACGATTTTCTGTTTGTCTGGTCCAGATTATTGAAGTGGTACGCACAATTTAATTATTATGATACTATATATTTTCGAAAACAATTTTCCAAAACGCAATACGTAAGAAGAGTTCCAAACAGACAGACAACTATGCTTACCTATCTCTCAATAACACTCATGCTTACCTTTCTCTCAATAACACTCATGCTTACCTTTCTCTCAATAACACTCAGTCTTACCTTTCTCTCAATAACACTCAGACTTACCTATCTCTCAATAACACTCATGCTTACATTTCTCTCAATAACACTCATGCTTACATTTCTCTCAATAACACTCATGCTTACCTTTCTCTCAATTACACTCATGCTTACCTTTCTCTCAATAACACTCATGCTTACCTTTCTTTCAATAAATGCTTACCTTTCTCTCAATAACACTCATGCTTACATTTCTCTTAATTACACTCATGTTTACCTTTCTCTCAATAACACTCATGCTTACATTTTTTTCAATAAATGCTTACCTTTCTCTCAATAACACTCATGCTTACCTTTCTTTCTATAAATGCTTACCTTTCTCTCAATAACACTCATGCTTACCTTTCTCTCAATTACACGCATGCTTACCTTTCTCTCAATTACACGCAAGCTTACCTTTCTCTCAATTACACGCAAGCTTACCTTTCTCTCAATAACACCCATACTTACCTTTCTCTCAATATCACACATGCTTACCTTTCTATCAAAAACACTCATGCTTACCTTTCTCTCAATATCACTCATGCTTACCTTTCTCTCAATTACACGCAAGCTTACCTTTCTCTCAATAACACTCATGATTACCTTTCTCTCAATAACACTCATGATTACCTTTCTCTCAATAACACTCATGCTTACCTTTCTTTCAATAAATGCATACCTTTCTCTCAATAACACTCAGGCTTACCTTTCTATCAATAACACTCATGCTTACCTTCCTCTCAATTACACGCAAACTTACCTTTCTCTCAATACTACCTATACTTACCTTTTGTAAAGTCTCTTACTTATAACAAAAACCTAATTTATTCGCTAATATTTGTTATCAAATTATTAGTTTACATATTATGTATGTATATAGCAATAAAGAATTCAATGAACGTGAACATTAGCTATATCATGTATTTTTTGTTGACACGCATCTGTCTTTTAAACCGTATTTTTTATAATTAAATGAGTCTTGAAATATTTTTCCAATGTTGATATAAAATTACGATAACATGATTATGTTAAATTTATATTTTTTTTATTTGTTTTGTATTTCGGGTTTGTAGACGAAGTCCATTACTAATTACATTTTGAATATGTGAGATAATTAGAATAATACATGCATGTAATAAGTATACATGAGATAATGTTTAAATTGTTTAATCATATATAAATGTACATCTGTGTTGGTAAATTTTATGATGTTACAACATTTTAGTTTATGTTTGTTTTGAAATATAAGATAAAGCCATTTTCGGACTAAAACGGAAGAGAAATCTACTGTTTTCATAATTCCTCACATTAAGCATGGTATGCACAAAATGTACACACGCGTTTAATGATTAACAATGATGTATGTATACATATTGTCAAATATTTTCGTTGTATAACATTATTTTACATAAATTATTCAACCCAATATCCGATTGGGAAGCCTAAAGCTCATTACGTGTAATACAACATTTAAGAACAAATTATGTCCCAGACGTGTCCCTGTCATTTCATTTAAATTAATTACATATCATTTATAATGCTCTTAGATGGCACTTTAAACGGGACAATGGATAGCGTAATACATACATAAATATGAAATATGAAATCAAAATGTATTAAATAATTCAAAGTATTAAAACATGTCATTATATAAAATACACACTTTACATTTTATATATGTCTTTCTAAAATAATCAAAATGTTAGTAAGCTCTATGAGTTACAAGTCACTAAACGTTATATTACAGTTATTATAAATGTATAATATCGATGAATGCATGCCGTTTTTTTATGTTTAAGAGAATATTTTGTAAATAATTGTTTGTTTATATAAAATAATCGTCTCTGAAAGTTTAAAGAGCATTACGTTGTTGTTTAAATACATTGTAGACACAGTAAACTATGCTCGCAATAGTGAATTCGGTAATAATTATAATTCAAGATTTATTGTACATTTGATTGTTTGTATAAATATATCAGCTAGCATTAAATTAGTATTTCAAGATTAAAACTGGCCTGCACTCATTTAATATGGCTCTAATAGCCATAAATCATTCATTTGTCTAAAATTTGATGTAACAAAAGATAGATTTAACAAATTAATATGCATCCATTTTTATTTGACGTCGACGAATTTGTTCTTTTGCCTGTCTATATTTTTTTCGGAATACATATAGTTATATATTTCGGAATTGATAAAAATATATATTAAAGATTGTATAATTTAGTATTGAAAAGTAAATGAAAATTAAAAATTCTTGATGGATTAATAAAACGTTTTTCATATTTTTATTTATAAATATACATTACAATTTATATATTTTACATTGATGAGATATTTTGTTAATATATTTCATAAATTCTTTTTATTAATATGTATGTATTTACAGTGGTAATGTTTTTACTTATCTTCGCTTTACAGAATGAAAAATATCAACAACTTAATACAATTCTATGGTTGAGTATGGTAAGTTTCTATAAATACAATATTTTAAATGTTAGAAATACACTAATTTGACAGTTGTTGAATAATGCGAGTATAATACATCATAACTGTGTATTATTTCATAATATATCAGTTATGTAATACTTTTCATTCTTACATTGTCAACATAATGAATTACATAATGAAGTACATTAGTACTAGTCTTCTCAGTATGACAATATTTCAATATTATACATACTTGGATTTAAAAGAAACAATGTGTAAAGAAAATGTATATTTACTAAATGACAGCGAAGCATTTATGATAACAAAATAAGTGCTACAAAAAACTTACACCAGAGAATCAAAATAAAAAATGCAAGGAAAAACAAGTTTATTATTGATAGATTTATTATGAAGAATGAATGATGCTATAACGAAGGGCTTCTCTCGAAAAGCTGTTTTGTGCCGAAGGATACTATAAAGTGCCCGGTGGTTTAATGGCTAATGCCGCCTTGTTGTGGAGCGGCTTTTTATAAAGCTTAAAAGAGTACTACAAATGTGTAAATGATGCATAATATAATAATTGATCGGATTGAAATCTAAAAGATGATCTAGTATTTATATTTACAATTAAAGATGTCCCTTCTGCTAGCGAATTATATATAAATATATTATAATAGCATTATATATTTCCCAGTTACTTGCTATCATTTTGTAAATGTAAAGTGTATTTTCAGAAGTGGCGAGATTATCACTTCCATTGGAATCCCAATGATTATGGAAATATCACCAAAATTATAGTTCCTCGTGATGTAATGTGGAGGCCAGATATATTATTATTTAACAGGTATTTGATGATATATAATGTTTATCTTACTGATTAATGTTATAATATAGTATTTTTGCAACATATCGTTTATCTGTTATATCCATAATTTAACTTTTTCAAAAAATATATCCAGGCTTAATATTTAAATATATTGTTTATTTATTGCAATGTTTCTCTTCATTAACTGTAGAATCGTAATTAAATATGGTTGTAAAATAAATACTTTGTCGTTAATAAATTGTTAATTTCAAGTCAAAAATATGACGTTTTTTATTAGAAAGTTTTGCTTATCGTTTTACTTTATATAAAGTGTACTTAATGTTTTTTAATGTTTTCAAATGGGGTTTATTCATACATTATTGTTTATTTTGGTTTTATTTATCAGTATTGATACCAGCAGAATACATAACTTATTTAAAAATAGATAAATTTAATAGTCTAACACACATATAGCTGTACTGCATCTGTCAGTTAATTATATATAAAATCAGTATAAGCAATAATGTCGACACATGTATGTATAATTATTCATAACATTTTACATTAGTACAAAATTAACTACTCCATTATCGATGTATAATATTACTAAAATATGTACCTATATCATGATTTGACGAACATTTTCAATTAGATAAAATGTAATTTATTAGTTACTTTGGTTACTTAATTAGTATAGCCAAAATTTGACTTGTTTAGTCTGATTTCAAACATTATGACATACAGTGTCAGATATAAAACTTCCTAAGTTTTCAATTTACAATTATTTACTACTAACGAGTTATTGTATTAAATAATTACAATTTACAATTTTGGAATGAGGGAAATCTTTCCACTTTTACTGTTTTTATGCAGTCAAGCGTATGAGATTAATTATTTCTCTGTGCTTTGACTTAAAATCTAGGATAAAAAGGACAGAAGAATATGTCCTATCAATATCCCTATCTTATTGTACACTGTATACACCACTTATGAACACCCATAATACACCACATACATCATATTGAACTCAACACCATATCCACAGCTTATCCATGTCGACACCTTTTTCAATACTCTTCATCGATCCTTCCAAATCCTCGCAAATGTTAATCGATGATTAATTATTTGTCAAGTAAATTAAAAGTTCTATAAAAGTGACATAATATAATTATATTATATTATACTATATATTATATTATTAACATGCAATGACGCAAACATGTCAATGTTGTTTAATTTGTTCAGTGACTGATATACACATTTAGTAGAAAATTATGCAATTGTGTATATCTCGTATAAGTGTATCTCTCTTAGTTCATTGAAGTTTCACATGTGGATGTATTCTCGTAACCCTACAACCCTTATCAGTGGCTTACTGAATGATCAACCTGTGTAATCCTTATTTTAGAAATTGGATACTCTATCCATATATGACTAGTGACAGGAAAAGGTATATGAATATAAATATTCAGATTTGAGGCTGACTCAGTAAGGCATTCTTCATTTATTGTTTATAATAGGTTTATAGCGTAGGAAAAATATAGCGTTTGCGAAATTCAGCAAAAGTATTTTCGTTTTTTTGCGCTCTCTAATATCCTCAACACAGCATACATTTCCCTGCATGTTTATATCACCTACTTTCGAGAGTATGGCCACGGAATCTTGACGTAATCACAGGCGCTTCAATAAAAATTAAATACTAACAGCTAAGTCGTTAAAGCACCATTGACCAGTTTAATGCATTATTTTTCCGGCGCGCACGTTGTTCTCAAATATAATGATTCAACATGCACAATAAACCTAATTATTATCATGTACGTATTAAATATTATTAAAAACTCTTAAATTGTATTAACAGAATTGGTTATTTCTGCGTTCGTTCTAGCGCTGATGCAAACTTTGACCCTACATATGAATCCCAAAACATCATCGACAACAACGGATTAGTGACATATGATCCACCTGGCTTGTTCAAATCGACCTGCGGCATGTCTATCACATGGTTTCCCTTCGATCAACAGAGTTGTACTCTCGAGTTCGGCTCCTGGAATACCGACAGTAAACTAATTGATCTCAAATTTCAGTGTGACGACGACAAATTCCAAAACAAAACTGGAAACTGCACGAACTTTGGGAATGCGCACTATTCAAACTACATCCAAAATACAGAATGGAAGCTTATCAGTGAGTAGGTATTTGTAATTTAAGCCGTTTTAAGGAAAGTAAAAGGACTTAATTAAGTCCGACCATAAAAGAGTTTATTATGGGACGGTACAATAAGAACATCGGGCTTAACTGCCTTCTTCCATTTTACAGGAGCGGCCACTGATGTTTGTAAGCTATTTTTTGACCAATTTTGTGTTATTACTGATTATTATAAGCAGACGTGTTATGTATGTAGCGCCATGAAAACTTTCGACTTAAAATAACATCTGTAAGCACAGTATTAACCATGCCTTTTAACCACACATTCTAGATTTTCTCAAAAATATGAAATTTTTTACATGCCAGTGATTACTAACGTTTAGAAATATCCTTATTAACCATTATTATACATTGTTATATATGTATACACACATATTTGTGAATAAAATAAACATTTCTATGTCGTAACAAGTAAATTTAGTAACAAAACTTTAAAGCCATTTTTCTCGAATTGTTGTATTTCGTTCACGGCTTAATTATTTTCAAGAAACTGTAGTTTTTGGAAAATTGTATTATTTTGGATGTAAGCTTTTTTTAATGAAAGATAATTTTGTGTTTAACATGAATATATAACTAACCCCAAAAATTGGCAATTGACCTAATCCCTGGTCTCCTTTTTGTACCATCCCAATTATGCATAATGAAATTTTTCTTCAAAACGTCGTTTCGTTCATCCACAGTTTTATTACAACCTTACTATACAAAATTGTCCGGATCAATTAGACATAGCTTTGTCGTAATTAAAGTTTTTTTCTTTTTTGTTACTTTCCAATTTAGAATAACACAAGAATACTGTTCAATATTTTTTGCATCATTGGAGCAATTATATTTTAATCTAGATATATACATAAAATGTGAAAACTAAATTACTATTTCATTGAATAATCAATGTAATATTGCTGATTTTATTAACTATAATAATGTTAAACGTATTTCATATAACCCATACTTCGTTCATTTCCGATCATTTTCATCATTCTATCATTTACATCCTGGCATTATTGATCGAGGCATAGATTGGGGCATAGATTAAGTATGGGAGTAATTCTTAATTTGTGCTTTTTTTAGTACAGATTATTTGGAGTCCTGGTATAATGTGCAGAACTAATAGCGCTATATATCAATTCTATATCTGTATGTTATTGAGTATATCAAATAAGTATGTCTTTCTAAATTTAGTTTATATAATGCAAGGAAAATGTACTATTAATAAGTATTATTAACGTATTTCAACAATGTTTTGATGTAAAATATCTATGTTTTTCTTTAGTGTACTTTAAGAATTAGGTGGGTACTAAATATTTCGGAATAATATATTTTGGTAGAATTTTATTGGTGAACATTTTTTTTTTAATTATTAAAAGTAATTAAAATTATTTTAGTAAAACACAATACACATTTATTCGTTTATTGTTTGTTTAGTTTTAAAAAAAACAAAAAAACCCATAAACCATTTTTTAGAGAAAAATACATTTTGTAAAAGGATTTCTATATCTAAAAAATATCAAATAGTTTTACAAGCATAACACATTTTTGGTCAATGGGTTTTTAATTGGAAAATAACAATAACAACTTTTTTAACAGAGTAGTTAAACAGTAATATATTATTTAATTTTAATGTATTGATGCCTTTCTGGAAATCTTCCATAAAACTGATATCATAAAATGTTTTAATAAATCGTGTAATTTGTTTTTCTCTAATTGATTTTGTTTAATAGCAATTTCTTCAATTTACATTACTTGCTTGTTTCTAATGCTTATCATAGTTCTATTTTTTCGTATTGTTACTCTGTTATTTTTAGTAAAAATCCCCAAATAGTTCTGCATCTAATCATGATTTTGAGTACTTTTTGTTCATCTGTGCTTCTTTGCTCTAAGGTTATATCAATAAATGTAACAAATGTCTAATAACAAAGAGTGCTATATAAGTAAAATTTAACGGACTTATATAATCGCATTAACCCATCAGTATACCAAGTGCTATATAAGTAAAATTTAACGGACTTATATAATCGCATTAACCCATCAGTATACCAAGAAAAATACTTACGTAGTTTACCATTGGAATGTTATAGAACACAGCTATGGGTTAATATTATTTAGCAGTAAATGAATTATCTATAAATGTGTAAATATAATGCTTTAACTACAGTGGCTATATATTAAGGTATTTGAACATTTTCATCGTAAAAGTGTATTGCGTAATATTTTGTTATCAAATATACATTCGTTTTGCACATAATTTCAAAAAGATAGATTACTGTACTGTATTGCTCTGTTTCAAACACGACATACTATTCTGATCAATAGTTATTCAATATAGATTTTGATTTTCAATCTGCTGATTTCCGAATGGCTATGACAGTATCTTACATACACATTTCATGCGCATACGCTATTTAAAATATTATACTGAAATGCACAAATTATTTATGTGTAGTTTATTTATGTTGTATAATTGCAGCGAAACCGCTGAGAAAGCTTTAGTCATTAGGCCATTTCAAAGTAGCGGTTGGGTTAACTCCATTGGTTATCGGCTGGTTACGATTCGGTTGAAATTGCCCGTAA
>JAYRBW010145711.1:0-14732 GCA_036023295.1 Invenusta paracnida | reverse complement strand
TATTATTATTATTATTATTATTATTATTATTATTATTATTATTATTATTATTATTATTATTATCATTATTATTATTATTATTATTATTTTATTATTATTATTATTGTTATTATTATTATTAACAATCTAAATACAAAATCTGTACAAGGTACATTTATATGTATTGTAATTTGACATGTACAAGCTAGCTAAACTAAGTGCTGTGCGTCTGAAAGCGTCAAAGCCCCTAATATTGTGAATACTATTATTTAAGATATTCCATAAACAGTGTCCACAAAAGCATCACACCGAGTTGAATTCGAAATTAGACACTTGGGGATTATGACAGACTAGGATCGGAAGTCGAAATGAGATAATGAAAAAAGGACGGTTTGAGAAGATCTTTCAGATAGTTTGGAGCGTTGCCGCAAAGGCATTTGTTTGTAAAACAACACATTCTAAATTTAATACGAGCAGAAACAGACAACTAATGAAGGAATTTGAGAATGGGTGTAATGTTATGTTTCCAATGCGACTATATTTTAACAAATCTGGCACAACAGTTTCGGATGCATTTCAATTTGCGAAGTTGAGACTGCGAATAGTTAGCGTAAAGAATATTGCTGTCATCCAGATTGGAAGAGAAGAAAGAAACAATAATTTCTTTAGCAATGTCTTCGGTGATGTAGCGATGAATTCGATAAAAATGGCAAAGTTGCATGACACATTTTTTCATTTGTGAATTAACTTTCTGATCGAAAAGAAAGTTTATTATCGAGGTAAACACCCAGGATTTTAACACGCGAAGAAACAGATATGTCAGTATGCAAAAGATTAATAGAAGTAATATTGCAGTTGGCCAACCTGTCACGGGAGCCTCAAATGAAAGCTTCAGATTTGTGATGGTTTAAAGCTTGAGACGATTAGAATTAAACCAGTCGATGATATGTGCAAAAAGTGAGTAAAATTGAAAGAGATGAGTAGAGTAAAGATTGAAAGATACATAGATAGTTGTATCGTCGGCGTATATTTAATGATTTAATTAGTAAAAGTTACATTTTAAATTCATGAAGGTGTGTAACATCACTGCAAAACCAATGAACTGAAAGAATTAAAAAATTGAGCGAAAAATAATGTCAAAATTTATTTATCTATTTTCTATTAAAATAAAGTTTTAAAATTAATTATATACAAAAAAACAAGTTTACTCTATATTATTTAAAAAAACTTCTTTTATTACTATAATTTTTTAAATTATTAACTAAAATGTTTGTTCCCATTATGAATTATCTAAAAAGAGAACGAAAACCATACTACATTAATAAAGGAGTATTACGCAAAATATATTTAATATTAATTCCCTGTTTAGACATTTAAAAAAACTTTTAAAGCATTATTCTGGCTACAATTTATTGAATTTTATTCGATTATCTATAGCTTAATAAACTGTATATTGTATATTGTTTTACATGTAAACTTCACAACTATTATGGATATAATTTACAAAAACATGATATTTTAATCTAATAATTAATTTATAACGTCAAATTCAATAAAATAACTAATTTGATGTAATAGTGAGTAATTGAATAGAAAAACGGTGACCATTAATTGAATCACCAAATGCCAAATCTGATTTTAAACAGAAAACTCAGTTTTGTATTGAACTTTGATCATATTAACGAAAAACATTTTTGCATAATTGATAGTGCTGAATTATTTGTTTATAATGATGTCATAAATTGATATTTCAAAATTGGTAAAAGCAACAGTTTTACATGTACCTATAAGTAATCTCCAAATAAGCAATAAATAAAATATTTTTTAGTAGCAAAGAATAATGTATAACAAATCTAGAATACAAAAAGTAAGATCAAAATATTCAAACAATAAAATAAGCTAAAAATAGAACTAACCTCCTTAAATAAACAATCACTGAACTATAAATCGATATACATATGTATAACGAGCAGACTAAAAAGTAGCAGTTTACTAAAAATTATAGTATGGTAAGTTTGATTAGTTAGAAAATTATCTTTTCGAATGCAAATTTGATTATCATTAATTTATTTCACTTTCTGAAATATGTAGGTACTAAAATAGATTAAAATATTTCACATTATAAAATTGAACTGGTACATAATACATATATGTATAGGCATTAACAAATGTACAAGAAAATGAACCACGGAAAGTTTTGTCGGATTTTCATACATTTATTATATTAGATTGCCGCTTTTATCTTATTCATAGACCATATATTGGATTTCTATTCATTTTGAATTTAATCTATATTTTGAATTTTATGTTCATAGAATATATTTATAATTTATAATTTCTATTAATTGATAATAAAGATTTTCGAATTTTAAAATTAGATTTTGGAACACTAATAGTCAACAGCAGTATTTGAAAGTAAATATGGAAAGGAAACGAAAAGATATTAGAGTGATTATTCTGGATGAGAATGTTACATGGAGCATAGATGACAAGAGAGATAAATGCAGCATGTGGAGAAGGAATTGTGAACGAAAGAACTTCACTCAAATTTTTCAAGAAACCAATATTCGAATCGTGATGATATTACTGCAGCTGAAAATAACTGGTTGAGTATACGAAAAATAAACGATTTTTACCAACGGCATAAAAATGCTGCCCACTTAGAAGGCAACAATGTGTGGATGCTGACAGTGATTACTTTTGAAAACACTCTTAAATGTATTATCTAATATTGTTGCTTGCTAACTATTATTGTACGTATATTGTTATGAAAATAAATTTATCATAAAAATACTATAGAAATATATTACAAAAAAGAGAATTACAAAATCAGAACTAGTGTCAATCTATTAATGTATGAAAATCCAATAAAACTTCCCGGTAGAACCTATATATTATATATTACCAATGGGTAAATTATAATTAACAACCGTAACTAATTTAAATTTGTAAATTTAAAATAGTTATAAACAAAATAAGAAATATAAAAAGATATATAATGATGGATTATAAATATTTCCCTACATCTAAAAATATTTTTATGGCATTTTTAGGCAGAAATATAAATTTAGTAGCTAAATTATACATATTGTCAAAAAATAAAAATAGATTAACTATGATAAAAATAGGGAATAAATTTACATAAAACACTGTTTTAGTGGCAAATAAAAAATGTCATCACCTTTCTGTACTGGGACGTTATTTCATAATGATTGAGCATTTTTAAAGAAATCACGGTCAGCATGTACAGATCTGCCTTCTGGATAACAACACCTACAAAGTTATAGCAGCCAAACTAGCAGATATAAAAAATCGAAGATGTAGCCACATGGAACGAAGAAGCCAAACTATCTTTTAATCCCTCCAAATCTGACATTTCTTTCTTTTTTAGTAATACACATGAAACCGTTAAGTAATGTACAGTTAAAATAGGAAAAAACACTATCTCAGTCAATCCAGTCTTCCTAGAAGTCACATTTGATCGATCCTTATCATTCAACCCACATCTAGAAACAAGTGACGTCGAAAGCCAAAAATTCTTTCAAAGTCATCTCAGGTTGTGCGACTAAAGAGTGGAGATGAAAACCTAAACTTCTTAGAACTCTTCATCTAGTCTACGCCAGATGCAACCTTTCCTATTGCACTGTGGCATGGTAGCCCTTGTTGTCTAAAACCAATAAAGAGAAGCTCGAACGCAAAGAAAACTCTGCTCTCGGGATAATCAACAGCAATCTTAACACAACACTCATAGATGATCTCCGATCGGAAGACACCATCCAATCGTACAAGACAGCTGGAGAACTGAAATAAGTCAAGTATCTAAGCAAATTGTTAATGACAACCTCATAAGACAACAACTGATTCCTTACAACTTCGCTTGGAAAAAACCAACCAAAGTATCCAAGATTTATACTTAATTGATGGGGAACTCAACCAAATCAATAACAACTGATGTGCTTGTTAAAGATGCTACTAATTCAATCAATACATCTAGTCATCTACAGTAAGGGCTGTCTCTCTCTCTATTTTCTGACGGGTGTATTTCCGGGTCGTGAACGGCCGGCCAGTCCCAGAAATTTCAGGATTTGGTTTGAGTTTGTCTTTATGATGTTGTCATAGGGTGGGCGGCCCAAGATCTTCAATCTGGCCTCATAATACTGGGGGCAGTGGAAGAGCAGACGTTCTGTAGATTCCACTACCCCCGGGCAGTGGTCGCAAACAGGGGAGTCGATCTTCTTGATGAAGTGAAGGAACTTTTTGGTTGACGTCAGGTTCCCTGTTCTGACTTGGTGTAGGATGACGCTGTCAGCTCTATCGAGGGTGGACTCAAGCTCATTACTGATTGTTCCTCTATAACCGCTTCACCTTCTTCTGACTTCACTCCAAAAGTTTGCTTGGTTTTTTCATTTTCTTATTTAATTACGTCGCTCCAGATTCGTCGTGATCACATCGAGGCCGATCGGGACGCGATCTTGGGGCTCTCTGATACTTGGTCGGCAATTCTGTCTGCCTTTTCATTAGATTCAATGCCGCAGTGAGCCGGGATCCACTGTAAGCTAATATTGGAGTTGATGCGATCGATCTTGTCTCGAATTCTGGAGGTGATTTCATCTGTATTACTGAGACCGCTCGTGAGAGCTTCCGACGAAGATCGCCTACAGACGGTGGTGCCTGTTGCCGCATGAAACGTGGCGGTGCGAAACGATCTTCATCTACTGGGACTATCCCTAGAATGTCAGAACAGTAAGGGTTTCGAAGGGACGCATTTACAACTCATCATACGAAACTAAGTGTAAAGCCAGGATCATGGTTATGAAATGGACGGACACCACTCAGGGGCACAGATTATTCCACAGACCTCGCTAAGCTCTGAAAGCACATAATAAACAGCCCTAAGAACATCCTTTTTCAGTGGGTGCTGGGGCACTACAAGCTGCATTGGAACAAAACGGTGAACCAGGAATTCAAGAATGCCACCAAACACAATGCTTGCAAAATCTTATCATCTTCTGGGAATCCATGAAGGCAGCTACCAAAGCGAAGATGAAAGACCAACAAGCCAACCATGATACTATATCTATCCCCTACGCAAGAAAACCCCTAAAAGATAACACCATTCTTGCTCAAATCAGATATGGTCAACAGCTGGTTCCGCTGCTTACCATGCTAGCATAAATGTGACGATCCCACGTCCCTCCTCGCAACTCGACTCCTGAGTATCTCCAACTCTGGCTCAACGAATGCCCAATCGCAAAACAAACCAGAACCAAATTCTTCGGGGGTCCTTTCCTTCCCCTATCCACTCTTTATGAGGATCCAATGACGGCTATCGCCTACGGGCGCCATCTAATGATGTGAGGTGAAGTCGCCGGTTTCAACAACAACAATTGAGCAGCTGATAGCCGACTGGGTAACGTGGTTAATTTCGGACCCGGAGGTCTCGTGTTCGAATCCCAGCCGTGTCGCTGGTTAATGTTATGTGGTGAACAGGGTTCCGAAAGTGTTCTCTTTTACATCATTAGACACCAGCTATACTACTGCCAGTAATATTGGGAAGGCAAAAGCACTCAATTACTGTACACTGTAAAAGGGTTCTTAAAAAGATACAGTCTACTGAACAAAAACAACAACAGCATGACAAAAAATTCAATATGAATCCAGTATTAGTAGGCTTAGAATAAGCACTGGGTTTGATTTTTACGTCTACTATCGTAAATTTTCCCCTTTATCAAGACATCAAGAAAAGCAAACTTTTGAGGACAAATTTATATTGTAAATTTTACATTACGATGCTGAGAATATGCTTATAATTGAGGTAAATATATTAGGAATTAATGAAAAAATATTATTCTGAGTTAAATATAATATTTATAGAGATTAAAATATTAACTCTATACAGTATATACAAATAAGAAAATTAAGCAAATTAGAAGATTAGTATAAGCAAATTAGAAGATGGTATTAGACGAAGAAAATGTCATGTTATAAATTTAAATTATTTTCTTTTGATGTGTATTCTTATAGTTTTATAAAATAGATAAAAATAATTACAAACAATATCAGAGAAAACTGACACTATATTTCTTCAAAGAATAAAGCGGCATTGTTTGTATGCAAGTGTCACTTTTGTTTGAGTTATCTGTTGAGATATGGATTTTCTTATAATTTAACTTTAAGATGAAGTACGTTCTTTAGTTTTAGAATTAACAAAAGATGGTATGAAAACAATGGAGTTAGAGTGTAGATGATTTTCATTTCATTATTACTGAGAAGTTTTTGGTAAGCAGGTATTTCCCACTTAAATTTAAATTGTTTCAAACATTTTTTAGACTAAATCTTGACTTATATGTAATGTATATCTAGTTTGAATTTTTTAATAAAACAACTATATACATATAGGCAATATTCCCACACATTTAAATTGTGTGGGGAAAATGTTTAAAATATTTTTGAGGAAATATATATTATACTTCATAATATTTTTAAACACATAATTTTAATGTTATCAATACATTTCAATAGTTTATATTTACTATATAATAATTTAAATATTATATATACATATATACTATTACACATATTTGCTACATAAAAATTTACATATTATATATATATATTATTACACACATTTAGTACAGTCAAACCCCAGTTTTATGCCCCCCCGATTATCCGCCAACCCCGCTTTATCGCCACATTTTTGTGGAACAAATTTTCTTGTATGCATTTTAATATAATTTAACCGCCAACTCCGCTATCCGCCATCCGCCAATCAAATTTGAGAACAAAAGCACATTTTTTGTGTTATAAAACCTCGGAATATCCGCCAACCTGCCTCTTTTTCTAGCACAACAATAAATATGTGTGTCTGTATACTGTAAATTGTAAATGAATATTCATAATATATATATGAAATACTAAACGTTTCATAATTTAAAAAATTAACGTCTATAATAAACTTTAAATAAATATAAAATCTGAAGAATACATAAATAAATTGTATTTATCTAGTATACATGCATACATAAATTTAACACTTAAAATAGAACTCCCGATTATCTGCCAACCCCGATTAACCGCCACTTTTCACTGGAACCAAGGCTGGCATAAAAATTGGGTTTGACTGTACATAATAATTCGAAGAAGTAAAAAAATATTACACATGTTATTTATATCTATATTATTGTTTGAAAGAAATTTTTCTAGAAATAATAGAATCTTAAAAAAATGGAAAACTGAGATTTTGTATGGTAATCCTTTTTATAATTGTTATTTTATTAGCTATATTTGGCAATAATTTGCTCAATGAAGTTTTTTCCGTCATTTCCATTAAATAATATGTCTTTTTCTAAAACTAAATTCATATTGACAGTTAATAAACAAAAATTTAACCATCAATTTAGCAATATAGCAATACCTACACCTTTAAATGTTTCATTTTTGAAACAACTTTGAGAAATATTCTTGACATACAATTAAGGGAAGATAGTCGTCGTATATCCTTCAGGTCGGTAGCAGTCCTTCAGTGGTTCGGAATGTTTCAATTGTCACCAGCCATCTCTATCCACCATTGTGGTTTTAAGCTGCTCTGCTGTCAGAGATCCCCCCCCCGCGCGGACATATATGACCAACATATCTTAGCTTTCTTTCAGCGAAAGTTTACCAGATTTCAGGGATTTTGACTTTGTCTAGCACGAATTCATTTGTTCTGAGCTTACGCTAGCCGATCTGAAGTATTTTTCTCCATTTCCATAATTTGTAAGAGTCTATAATTCACATCCGTATGTTGCAATTGAGAAAATTAGACAGTTACGAATATAATCTTGGTGTTGACACTGATGTCATGGCTTCTTCATAGATTGCTGAGATTGAACAACGCTGAGCGTGCCATACCGATACACCCTTTTATTTCTTTATTGCTTCCTCCTCGGCTCGTAATAAAGGATCCTAAGAAATTGAATTCATTGACATCTTCAACATTCTCACCATTTGCTGTGAATTAGTCTATCTCTCCGTTGATGACTTGCATAGTTTTTGTTTTCTTGAAAATGAGAAACAGGCCTGCCTCTTCACATGCAATGTGTACTTTTTCTATCATGGTCTGCATGTCCTCAGGCAATGTGCAGTGGTGATGAGGGTCGTGTCGTCAGCATAGCGGAGATTAAGTTTACCAGTGTGCCGTTTATCTTGAGACCATCATCAAAATCATGGAGAGCGTTGCGAATTGTGCCTCCGGTGTATATATTGAATAAGTATAAAGATGCGGGGCATTCTTGCTGAACGTCTTGACCTATCTCGAACCTTTCGCAGTCCCAATCTCAGCTCAGTCGTGCGATGTGGAAATTCCATCTCATGAAGTGCATCTAATATGTGATCATGTCTTATGTATTGAATGTCTTTGCATAGTCAATAAATGTTAGGTAAAGTCATTGCATGTTTTTCGTGCATTTTTCGATGTTCTATTTGATATTTGCTATGTGATCACGAGTTCCACGACCTTTCCTAAACTCCGCCTTCTTTCGTGATTTTTAGTGGTCTAAGTATTGTAGGATTCGACCAGTAATTACATAAACAGTATCTTTCTTGTTTGCGTGGAGATCAGTGCAATAGTGTTTCTACACTCTCTTGTATCATCTTTTTTTGGGGGAGGATGACGAAGACGGCCTTTGTCCAGTTTGTTAGTCAGGATTTTATTTTTCAGATTTTTTTGCCTAGCTTGTGCCTAACTTTGGTCCCAGATTCTTTGGTGGCTTTAAGGATTTCAGCAAGAATTTTAATAAAAACCAGGCGAATTACCAGTTTTTATCTTTTCGATCGCTGTTTCGATTTTGTTGAGGAGAGTCGTCGGCTCGTCGTCGTATTCGTGTTCAATGTGGTAGATGGCGGTTCTTTTTGCTCAAACAGTTTCTGACAGTATTTCCGCCATTTGTTTGAAAAATTATCTTTAAGTTAAGATAATTAAAACTATATACCTACATAATTAATTTATTACGGACACATAACCTATTATACGAAAAAATTGTATGTTATCTACATTAATGTTAGTAGTATAAAAATTAGTATTTATTAAACGAAAACTTCCTCATGAAAGAAAAAATGTAATTTAGAATTGTTATTGTTCTTTACATAGAAATATAAGAGATTTAGATCTCGATGGCTCGGTAATTATGATATTATTGGCTATATTTGGTTATATTTGACTGTATGAAATTGCTATCTATACATTAAAATAATAATATATAGCATAGAGTATTTAAACATAGAGTTTTGTTTCTTATTGATTTCATATACTATAATGCGTTGTACATTTTTGTCATTGGAAAAGCGTTATATTTTAATGAAATTTGCATAAACGGGTAAAAAATATTAAGTAGTAAGAATTTTCTTTATAATTTTAAGATAAATATCGAGAATTAAACATCGAGGACTACGGGATTTCCCGTAGTCCTCGTTAAACATCTTTAACATATCACAAGAATGTATAAAATATAGTTAGCTATATTTGTATATCAAAATTTTATATCACATTTACTATTAAAAATGTATTTATTTTGTATTAAAGCCTTTTTTATAAAATCTTTACGGTAAGAAAATAGTAGTATCAAACTGTTATCAATATCATAAAGAATTTAAACTCTATCTATCAATTCTCTGTGGTAAATAGTATTACATATTTGCTAAATAGTTTTATTTACATGCATATCATCATATTAATTTGATCACGTATGTATTTTGTATTAAATTTATATTTGTTTATATGCAATCAATCACTTAGCCAATCAACTACATACTAAAGTTTGCTTTTAAAACTTAATTTGATAAAATGTTGTTACTAAAAGAAAAAACTGTTGTTACATTTTGAGCTATCTACTTATTAATACTTATTTGTATAATAGTGAATAATGCTACTCTTATTATTACATAGGATACATTTATCAAACTGTAATTACCTATTAACTCAAATTGTTATTATTATCTCCTGATTTTAACTTTCAAATTATTAACATTTCTATAATAATGTTTATGAGGTATGTTATCTTTATGGTGTCAATATTTTCTATGTTTTTCAACAATATAAATATATGGGTAAAACAAGATTTATATCAATGTTTTCATCCCATTGTATATTATACCTGTTATATCATGTGTATATATTTCTTAAGTTGATTTCTTTACTGTTGTTTACATACCTTGTTTTATCGTTGAATATACTGAAAGAAATAAACTCTTTTCTTTATTAAGTGGTGAGTAGGTAACAGAACTGACTATATTTAGATGCAAAACTCAACAAATGTGAAAATTATTTGAAAATCAACAATTTATGCATATTAATCAAGAACTACTTTAAGTTCTTTTAGATATTGAAATAATCCTGGATATTAATGTTTATTAGAAATTAGGCGATGCGTTAGCATCTCAAAACAAGAGCGTCAGCAATTATCTTGATAGATGCTAACAGCTCTAGTCATTAATGCTAAGGTGAATAGACCCATTTTTGGCTGTTAATAAATCAGACTAGAATGCATGAAAAAGCCAATTTTTAGCATCAGCGTAATAGCCAAGCGCTAAGGAGCAAAATGCACCTAAGATTAGCTATTCAAAAGATTTCTAGGAACTTTTTTAAAAGGGATCAATTTCGAGAAAAATTGTTTCTTCTTCTTCTTCTTCTTATTTTTATCTAAACAAAAACGACAGCGTCGCAAAACTGAAGTAAGAAACTGAGCTCCATTGATAATATATCATTATTGGAACTCAATTGATGATATGAAGTTCAACCATTAAAGAAATTGATATAAAGAGAGTGCCAAGATTTAAAAAACAAAACGTTAAAATGATATTTATGATACAACTGATTCAGTACAGCCATCGAATGAATTGATATGAACATTGCGCCAAGATGTTATTGTTGCAATACTTTCTATATGAATAGTTAGGGTTGGAATTATTAGAAATATATATGCAAACATTAGTTAAACATTAAGGCTTATGAATAAATGTATGAGAATAGATATTTAATCTTAAATTAATTTTATAAAATTATCTAATGCTACTTTTGATTTACCTATTTACGTGCAATTTATAGGTAAATGAAACGATTTTCTATTTACGAAAATTTACTGCGTCATATATTAAATCAATAAAAGCGAAATGTATGTGTTTAACATCTCTGGCGTTTAATTACTTTCTATAACTAATGATTTTGTAAAATAATACTTTAAATAGAGTATCTCTAAAATAGTAAATGTGTAATAAAATTGTTAGACAAAAATTTAGCTAACAGTATTTTATAAACTCGTGTGACATACAAAATTTATATAAGTCTTGATAATTAATCTAATAATTATAAAAATAATACTACTTATTTATATATTACTTATTTATTCAAACTTAATTAAAAGACAACAATTTTATATCGACAAAATGTACAACGCGATGCCTATGAAATCAATAAGAGTAAAAAATCTATGTTTAATTATTCTATGCTCTATGGTTATAAGGATTAATTTCTACGGTTATGACTGGATAACATATTGACAATAAAGGTAAATAAGTTAACACCTATGAAGTAGTATGAATAAGCGGATTAAACCAGAACTGTATATTTCTCGCATCTTCTATAATTGCCACCATAGAAATATAAGATTTAGATCTATCTCTATGTCTATGATGGCTACCATTTTATTGATTTCTTTTTTTATTGACTGTTTACATTTCAAAATTTTAAGGACTTCAAAATATTGATTCGTAAAAATTATAAATCGATGCTTGAGGCTAACACATTCCGTGTTATCTGTTTGTGAAATAAAATAATATACAAGTACTTGAGATGACAGAATACCGTTTTCCGAAGCCAAAAATTCGTACAAAATCTATGAACGGGACAACATTAGCAGATTTTCCTGTGCCATTGCCGCGAGCTGTATTTTTAAAAAAGGACAGAATTCAAGGTTTACACGATAGTCCGCTCCAATTATTATATGACAATGAAACTGATATAGTGCAAAATAATAAGAATATTAATAATATTTCTCAAATGCAGACCGATCAACAACCAAATTTCCCGTTCATAGCTTTATGTAATAGTATAGACAAAAGTAAAATGTTAACAAAAGAAGACGAAGAATACTTTTACAGATGTTGCGAGGATCAACAAAGTGAGAATCCAGAAATGCCTGCAATATCAATAGAGAGCTATGATCTGTTTACAATATCGGAAGACGAACAGGAAAATTTAAAAGAAGCACAACCGATTGTTCAGGAACAAAATCAGAATAGGAAACCGCGAATATCTCGAACTATACCAAGTCCAAGAAGACCTGTTGTTAAACCTCGAAGTATAACACTCCACGAACATAAGAAACGAGATCGGATAAGAATACGACATCAAATACTAGAAATACTAAAGCAGGTATATTACTACAAGAAGGGTATTAATTTAGGATTTATTAATGTTAACGACAACAACTCATCGGATGAATGCAAAATGGAATCTGAGAGTGAATTTGCATCCAGTAGCAGTAATTCAAACTCAAGTGGTAATTCAGATTCTAAACGCCTGAAGGTGTGTTGTCAAGGGCCTGTGATTTCAAGAAGGAAACAACATCCAATAGAAGAAAATCCCGAAGTGGATGTAGTAGCAAGCAACAAAACTCCCCTAACAGAGGAAGAAAAGCCTAGCAGTTCAACAAAGTCCAAGGAGGATTCTTTCAACGAATTGTCCTTTAAAGTATTGACTGAATCGGGTCAGTCAAACAGTACATACAGTTTACAGCGAAAAGTAAATTCCAATCAAGCAAACTCATCATTAGGAAAGTTGGCTTCGAAGTTGAGACGAAAAATACGCCTAAATCTGCTATTTTCAGCTAATGATGCTGCTCTTTTCAAGCCTCGTCCAACAGATGCCTCTTCTCTAAACACCAACGAATTGAATATGAATGCAAGAGATAAGCCAATGCCATCTTTGTTGAGCAGGGTAACTTTATCGTTAGGCGGACTTTCACAGTCTAATTCTACTCCCGAAGCCTCGAATAGTAGTAAGTCGGCAAAAAGTCTTAAGAGCAAAGGCGGTACTTCAAGAAAGGGTAGGAAATATTCTTCCGATGATTCAAAGAAGAAAAAAGTCGCTATCAAGAGGGCAAGTTCAGATATGGATAGTAGCGGTTCCAAAAAGAGTGACAGTTCCAGAATACCTAAGCTTCCGAAGACACCAAAATCTGAGGAACCGTTGGATCTTGGGTTAGCTCTCAAAGTCAGTCTCGGTGAAAAAGGTGGTAGCGACGACAAGGCTATCTATCGAGAATATCCCTACTGGTTCACGTTTGGAGTGAGGGTCCCTAATTTCGGAATTAACCAACTTCTGTTCCCCTTTCGATGCGCCCAGAGAATGCGCAAACTCTACCATGAACAGGGGAGTGCAACAGATGAAGCTTACTCCACTGTCACCGGTTATACAGACCGTAGAATACTCAAAATAGAGAAATGCAACAATGTGATAATTGAATTGGAGAATAACAAGCCGATATATGCGCACAAGTTGTGGATTTATAGGGTTACGATCAAAGGAAAAGTGGTCGAGAGCATAATTGCATCGCTTGCCGATATTGAATACAGCTTGCCTCGGGTGATGGATCTGGCGGTTTTTTTCAACCGATTACCCCAAGGATACGCGCACAATTGGCCTTGTGATCAGAATATGATGCTCCGTCAGCCTCTACTGAGTCCGTTGATCCGATTTGTGGACAATATTACGCCTAAAAAGTTGAACGGCAGTGTTATCAGGACGCCCTCAGTTGAGAGCCTATGGACGGACGGGACTAGCACTAAATCCAATACGGTAAGTATTCTCCAACAAATACAAGCGCAGTTGTTTCGAGATCGGACTAGTTTGATGATTTCAACGGTTTCTTCAAATAGCAATAACTCTGCATGGGTCAACAGTTCGGATTTTATATATAGGTATATTAATTAAAAATTTAAATCAATCACGAAATGTGAAAGATTTTGCAACGTGAAAAATGTGTATCTACTCTTAGATATGATGAAATACTTTTATATCTACAGTTTGTAACAGTTTAACTTTGGTAAATCGTTATGCATATATGAGTGACATAGTATTTATATACATTTTGTGACTAAATATTAGAAACAAATATTCTGTTGTATTTAAATAAAATATTAATTTGCATGCTATCAGCTTACACATAATATTGTTAATATATATTATATATCTTATCGTCCACCTTTGTAAATGGGGATAAATATATAAATTATACTTTAAAAATGCATTGCAGTTTTCAATTCAAAGAGAGATTCAATTATTTACATTCCTATAGTGTATTTATTTAGTGTAAACGTGTCATCGAAGAAAACAAGTTATTGAGGTATTCCCATCATTATTATTACATTTTTTCTCTGGTATTGTTCATATATACTCTAATAAAAGATTACATAAATAATTGCATACATATATAAATGGGTTCCGCATTTAAATTATATCGATTAAATTTATTAACACAAAATTTTAATTTAATCAAACAGGAGTGTACTTTCATTTTAAATTAAATATTGTTTTGATACAGTGTATAGAAATATATGTCATATTTTAAAAAACTTTAAAAAGTCATACAATACTATATCTCAGACCTATGGCGGCCGAGGAGGTCCAGTATGATTTACCTAGTAAATCTCTAAGAATTGCCACTTAAAACGAGGTATACGTGGTAAAGCTGAGAGAATTACCAATTAGACGAGGTATA
>JAYRBW010145700.1:0-14735 GCA_036023295.1 Invenusta paracnida | reverse complement strand
GTGGGGTCACTGATCGGAGCGGGGTCACTGATCGGAGTGGGGTCACTGATCGGAGTGGGGTCACTGATCAGAGTGGGGTCACTGATCGGAGTGGGGTCAATGATCGGAGTGGAGTCACTGATCGGAGTGGGGTCGCTGATCGGGTCTTTAACTGCACAATAATGAATATAGCCTTACAAGTGGGAAATCTTTATTTTTCGGAAAAATCACAGTTCTCCATTTGTTAATAAAAAAATGGTATTAAGTATATTTCTAAAGAAACTTTTTAGAATGTTTGCTATTTTGAAATCGATATGTTTACGATGTATATATATATATGCTTATTTTATGTATTTAGAAGTTTGAGAAAACAAATCGACTTTGAATTTTAAATGCCTCTTGAGAGACGTTTCGCTGAGCTACATCAATTTAGATAATAATAAATAAGATATGTAGTACAAAATATATGTCACTCAATTTGGAAAATGCCTGTCTTATATTCTATGTTTAAAGGGGTCCTAGTTGCTTCAATCAAGGTACTCTTTTAAGGGTCAATTTGCATTCAATCGGGTCTCTAATCGACCGTGAAAAAGCAATCTGGCAACTACAAAGAGAATTCCAGACTTGCCTCGTAGTACCTACAGGCCTATGAACTTGATGGATCGTAGGCACATAAAGTTACAACTTTAGAGCTCCCAAATCGTCCTATTGTTCTGGGTCGGTTTGTATATTACTGTAAGCAAAAAACTGTAACACAGCCTATCTTCGTGGTATCCTGTTATTGAAATATATTCAATTAATGGTAGAATAAGAAAGCTGGTAACTTAATTTTTTTGTTGGTATTAATTTACAGTTTCAAAATGGACTTCTTCTTTCAGTTTTTTAAATCTAGTAACAAATACTTAAAATATCCAATAATTTGTTGACTATTCTGAAAGTAACTTATCTTTTCTTCCATTGAATGAAGAAAAGTATTTTTACTAAATCTATTGCTCAATTTAAAACTGATAATGTTATTTGATACATGTTAAAAATTAAATCCTAAAGAAATCAATTATCAACATATTACTTGATTATGTAGCATCTTCATAATGTTTCTCGTAACATTAATACATTTAACATATAGTGTAAATAGCGTTCACTCTTTCCCTGGATATATGGAAATCTGAAATAATTAGTCACCGTAGGTTTAAACTAATCGATCGATAATAATCTCAATGCTGCGGCGCAAATCAGTTTGTTAAAGCTAGAAGTATGTAGGTACCAGGGTTCGAACTTGCTACCTTCGGGATTGAAGGCAGAAGTCTAAGAGGGTAGCCAAGAGGGTTAAACCCTCTTGGCTACCACTGACCGGAGAAGGCAGGAGTCTAACCCGAAGGCTGCAAGTTCGAACCCGGTACATACGTTTATCCTTAACAAACTGGCTTACGCTGCAGTGTTAAAATGATTTAGGATTGATTATAGTTTAAGTCTGTGGTATGTAATTAATTAAGATTTGTAAATTTCCTGGTAAAGCCAGTAAGCTACATATTATACAACTTAACATTTTTGACCTTTCATTGTTAGGAAACGAGGTTTTGCTGGTCAACCCTGTCCTTAAATAACGCTGCAGCTTTCATACAATTTTATAATTTAATTTTACATGCACATATTTTATCTTTTATTTATTTTACCTATACTAGGCGCTTTCCTATATTCTAAGCATATTACCTTAAAATTCCTTATTAATAATGATAGAAAGTATTTAAATAATGATACATGTTCGCTCATTATATAAAGATATAAGATATTACTTTCTAGATAAGATATAAAACTTTCTAATTATTGTATTCACAGTTCTTTATAGTAGTATATTTCATTATTTCAGTAGAAACTCTTTTACAATGCTTACACGTTTTATTTTTAAAACCGTTCGCGTGAATTTTGTTTCACAGATAACAGAACGATTTGACCTTGCAGACTTACTCCCCGATGGTCTTGGTGGAATATGAAACATTTAAAGTATAACATATAAGTACATACCTTTAAACATCGAGCCTGGCACATTTATAGCCAGTATTTCAAACAACTCCTCTTCATAAGAGAAAAAGAACACGGGGTTAATCTGGAATTAGAGTTACCCCCATGCTCGGTCGATTTTAGAACTTAAAGACGCGCTTCAGCAAGCCTTCTTTGCACGATTAATTCATTAATTATTAATATCACAAAACATCGTGGTAATTCCCGATATCTTGAGGCTGGGAATTGCGTGTACCCTGGTTTTCTTTCTATTTGTTAAGAAACGAACGGAAACTTTTAAAAGCTTACTATAGCACAGTATAGTAATAGGCGATATATTCTGCAGCTTTTATTCTGTATATATGTATGTGGATAACTTTTAACATATATGAATAGTTAATTACAGTACATGGATGGAAGTAGCTTAAGCTTTGCTATCTCATCCGGTGACTTATTACATTATTATCCTCAATATATCGATGTCCTCATTATTTTCTAAACTTTGGGAAAACAACAGCAATTAATACCCCCTCCCCCCCCCCTCCCTCCCTCCCGTCCACTTGACCCAAAACTATTCTAAAATATTATAGTAAACATATATGCATACACTTGTGCAATTAATCAAATTTGAGTATCAATTCAAGAAATACCTGAAAAGTTATTTCAGGCTGATTCTTATTCGTCCATTCTATATGTATGATAATGAACCCCATTTGTATATCTGGGACATTATATTTCGTTTTAAGTGTGAATTTTAAATGCGGAATGATATATATTATGTTTTAGAGATAAGGATACTTTAGAGTAAATATATTTACCTCACAATTTGTTTGTTTGTTGTTTCATCATTTCAAGTTGCATGTTCCTGTGGGGGTCAAGTGTTCATTACGCGAAACATTTTTCTTCCTCGCAATGTCACGAGGCCTATAATTTGACTCTTAATTGTCAATGGGGTGTGCAGAGGGAGAATGTTTCGAAACAATCGTTAAGTTTTGTTTCAATTGAACGATAAAGCGTGTTATTATTTCGCGTAAATTCTGTATTAATTTGTGTTCAAGATGCAAAAAGTAATTTAGAATTTAGGTTAGGAAAGCCTTTAATGCATGGGCCGCAGGGAAAACATATCAATCATAATTATTGAAATGATCTTCTTTATTCATCTAAAACTGTGTGTTTGTTATAATATGAACAGCATTGATTAGTAAAATAATTCCAATACAAATCTTCTTTTTATTGATTAAATTTGTTTTACTCATAAATTCATTTCTTTCGGTAATTAGACAAACTATTTGGACAAAATTAATCTATATAAATAAAGGACTACACTACTCATGTTCATACCTACCTGATTCTTTATCTGCTTTATCTTTCAAATACTTCTCCTGAAGAGGTGGCTTGATCACCACCCGAAAGCATGAAACCAAGTTTAAGTCATTCATCCAGAATAGTGGTGCTTACACTTCCCTTAGTCGGTTGTACATTTTAAGTTATAAGGTTTATACTATTATCGCATTTGACACATTCTCTGATTATAATTTAACAAAAAGCAAATTGAAAATCGTAAGCCTAAAAATATATTGTTTTTGGCATACATTCTATTCAGTTGGAAAAGGAATATTATTTGTGGAGTCGAGGTGTTTTTATTTGTCAAATCTAACTACTGTATTAATACCATAGATATTTGCTTAACTTTATAAACAGATCGGATATCTAAACTAATGTCCTCATAACTTGAAGATGTAAGTTTGTGATAAAAATATCGATCCTTTAAAGATTTTTAATTACATGATAACAGACTACTGAAAATACTATATCATGGATATATGTTTTAATATAATTGTCTATAGCGATATATAAATGAGTGAGCAATACTTAATTTTTTGAAATGATACATGTTGACGACTATTGCAAAATGCGCAATATTTCCAATGGAATCAGTTTAGTTTGGCATTCTATGTCTATTTTTATTAATTTATATAATTAATACCATTGACTAATTAAACACAGAGATTTCACTCTTATTGATTCTTGATATATACAGTTTGATACCAATATTAAGCTTTTGCAAAATATTGCTTTTAAAACTGATAGCAGTTAAACAGTGTATGTGGTAAAACAGTTTTAGATATACAGGCTATATAAACTATATCTTACAGACCACTTACGTATGTTAAAATTGTTTAAAGATATATTTTTGGTCTTAAATTAAATAAAAAAATAATAATTAATACTAATTTTATTACGAAATTTATTAAAATAAAACGAGTATATATTGACGATGATTTACAGCGCGATGCATATATGAAATTATTGGGAGTGAAATCTCTGTGTTTAATGACTGATCATGTACAGCACCAAAGAGGGGGGGGGGGTGGTATAATAGACCCAGCATTCACTATTCCTTTTATCATTTTGAAACCATTATATATTTTATTCTCGCTGTCAACACCAAAAGCATACCTTTAAAGAGTGGATAGTATGTGGCTTTTATTTTTTGTGTGCCGATTTAGGGGTGAGGAACTATTGCCATTATCGAACAGCTGATGTGCATCACTATATTTGGGTCAAAATGATTATGAGGAGTGATTAACTAAAATCAAGTTTTATATTTCACACCGACCGAAGCAATTATCTACATACATACATACATGTATTTAGTGACTCACAATATATGTATACATAGCTACAGTTGAGATAAAATTGAGATTTGCGTTGTGTTGCAAATTATTAGAAAATAGAATATAATAAGTCGAAATATACTGCAATAACAATATAATATGTGTGCTTTAGCTTTCGGAGATCCACTCCGCAGTTGTTAGACTAAATAATGTGAGACAAAGAGCGAATGACTTTGGAAAGCTGAACGATCACAAGTATTGCGTATCCAATGCTTCTAAAACTGTTAAATATACAATGAGCATAAATAAGCAGGTCATAATCTCTGCGGCAAAATGATAAGTGAATTACCTATATGGAAGATATATATTAAAAACAACCAAAATTATCTAATTAGGACAATTAAATGCAAAATGATGAAAGGAACATTTATTTAATTTCTTCTAACACCTCAATTCATCCCATTTTTACTGTCTCTATTTGTGAACTTGCGAAGAACAGATGTCGACGTTCTCAATGAGATAGTCTGGTCCCAGGACCTGGACAAACTGTGGACCCAGAACTGGGAGATGGACCGGAATCTCCTGTGGCAGTACTTTGCCTCACAACGGAGTATCTTTAGAACATTTCCAGGTAGTCAGTCGATTGGCTCGTGGTCAATCCACTGTGCCACGCGCTGATCACTGATTTGTGAATTGAGTGATAACTAATTTTCACCTTGTAACTAGGGGCAACTAGGCATTATGCGGTATGTCTCATAAGTTTATAATCTATGTCGAAAGCTTGACTCTGAAAAGATAGGCATAAATGAGGCTATATCTCGGTAGCTAAGCAACTAATGACCTTGAAGCTTCTATGTCGATCGTTCGTGAAACTCGATCGTAGGAGTCTAGAGGGAGATATGCTGTGACTCATCACCTAAACTTAGAAATGGGCGTCTTATAACTGGAATAGAGACGACACTCTTGCAATGACTCATGTGAGATTTCCGCTCGCAAACAAGGACTGAAAGTCTCTCTGACGGAACATTAAATCGATATTACAATTGATACAATTTGTCGGCCTAAATCAGTGTTGTTGTTTTATATTGATATAGGAAATAAGCCACTTTGATGCCGTCTCTCTAATAATTTGGCATTTATAATTCTCTGTGCATAAAGAAGGGCCCTCTGAAATTAGAGAATTATAATCACTAATACTTTATTTCTGGCAAACGGGAAACTTCAATTCCATGTTGAGATTCTTACACGATTTATCGGTAAGAAACAGAATCGTGAGACTTGCAATTAGGTAAGCACATTTGTCAAGTACAATTTATTGCTATAATACCTGTACTACAGTTCGTTTGAAATAATAAAGCAAAAACATAGAGCTTTAACGTTATCGTTTATTATTCGAATTAATAATTTCCTTCAATATAATTGTTGTAGGATCGATACTTTTTCTAAATATCACTCAATTTTGCAAATCAGTGATCTGTTGATTGAGTCTCCATCGATTGTTGTGGTAATGGGAATATATATATACCTGCAATGTTGTGTTCCAGACTGACTCCTATTGGTCGTTGTTGTCTTCTGTTTCATTATAATCCATGTCGTCTTTTCTGTTGTCATCGGGAGTCATTTTATAGTTGTTATATACGTCTACGTCATGTAAAGTACACTGTGTTGCTTATTACATATGATTTTCTGCATAATATTGATCAATTATATCCTGGCCATAGAAATGCACTAATAACTAACTAGAAAGAAAATTTGCAGGTATTTTTACTCGGGATAAAAATGGCCTCTCTTAACATTTGATAGATAGGAAAGACTCGCACAGCTAGAAACTCCACAAAATGTTACGATTATAATCTCCGTAATATATGCTTGGTTACTTGATTTAAAATTCTCGCTTTATCTCGCCTATACCTATTAAGTTTTGTATAGTGCTGTTAAGTGAGTGGACGTATTCCAGCCAATCGATAAGTAAGTGGACGTATTCGAACCAATCGATAAGTAAGTGAACGTATTCCAACCAATCGATACGCCTTGTATTGAGTTTAATTAAGGCATTTATATACAGCGTAAAGTACAAAATATATTTAATATGTTATTATTTGAATCGTTTGATGTCATGCGCCTGCATTACGGGTGATGGACTATTTCCCTTCTAGCAGTTGCTAATCCTCTTTTATATGGCCTTGAATGAGCATTTTTAATTTGTCAATTTGTCAGCTTAACCGATAAAAAAACTAGAAAATCGGTAAAAAATGTAATTGTTATATTGGGTTTCCTTTTTTTAAATTAAAAAATAGCCATTCCTTTGTTATACCATTGTAAGCGGTGTCTATATCTTGATGAAAATAATATCCATGATTAACTTGAAATTCACGAACTCCACTTTAAATATAAAATATGTATCCACGTTTAAAAATAAAGTTCAGCTCGTTTTAAAATGTAACATATTTTGTGCGTTTTTTTCTTTCTTCTATTTTTATATTTACTTTTGTGCAGAAAGCAATTCTATTCTCTCTGCAGTCTTTGTTTACTTGCATACAACATACTATATGCGGCAGTTTATTTTAAATTGCTAATCCCTTATTGTTTAAGGATTATAATATACTATCCATTTCAAGGTAAACTTCAATTATTCTATACGTATAAAATACCAAAAAAATTGGTTACGAAATTTGGTGACGCTCATTTGAGACCAGAGACGGACTTAATTTAACCGAATTTTCCGGCTATAATGCATAAATAAGAGACAGTACTATAATATGACTAGGGAATGTATTTATAGTACAATGTGGCTTACAGACACTAGCAGGTTGTTATTAGAAGTCTTGGAGCAATCGAAGGTTGTCAGTTTTGAGAGAATTTTGGACAGAAAGTTAATGCGCGAGTAGATTGCTTTCTCTTCAGACTGATTTGGAACTTGAGTTCGCCTCTCAGAATTGTGCATGTAACTTAGTATGTAACTACCGGAGGAGGCTACTTTATCGGAAGAAGGTGGCGCTGGTTAATGTCGCGGAGTTGAAAACCCCGCCTACTCTTTAGGTTCTACAAAAGAATGGAGTGGGAAGAGGATTTAACCTCTGACATCTCAGAATCAATACGAGCAGAATATTATCTCTTGGGGGATGGGATCCTTGTTATTGCCATTTAAAATCCTTCCTTCTAGTTGGCGTGTATTTATTTATATATTTATATATTTATGAAATTATTATTATCAGCTAGGAGTCATTAAAATTTGATACTTGTATTTGGCTCTCTTTTATAAGTTTAGGTAATAATTTCTATAATATACAAGCTGATTGCTAGACTTATATATGTTGTTTATAATTGCAGCTGTTTTGGCCTGTTAGTACACGCGTATATTAAAGCTTGTTGACTTAAAGTTGATAATATATTTGATGATTTATGTATATTGTCATTTCAGTTGGATAGATGAATACACTGATGATCAATTTATGTTTATGAATGTATATTTGTTATATTAATAATTTAGCCATATTTTTTATTATTTGATAAAACATATTTTGATATTCGTTTTGAATTTTGTTAGCTTCTGTATAATGTTTTTGTGTTGAGAGATTGTCATAAATATTAGAAGTTGTATTACGTACATTGTTTGAACATTTATTACTAAATTGCTATAACTAAAATTTGATTTTCATACTTTATATATTTAGCGAGATTTTTGTTAATAAATTTCGATTATCTATTTCCTTTATGCTAATAATCCAATCATTTCTCGAGCTATTTATGATTTGATTGCATTGTGACAAACTAGTGAATAATAATTATTTCTTAATTCTATTGATCTATGACATATTTATTTCCAGGTTAAACACAATTATAACTAAATGTACATAATGTATTGGTATTTTGTCACAAATTCAGTTGGTTAAAACACCTCTGCGACTTCAGCTCTGTTCACACTATGTAAATACCTTTCCTTTATTACAGAATGTTCCATAAGTTTCTACTTCAAATAAATTAACGAAAGCTTTACAGAGAATAGAAAAATTAGGTAATTTTTAAACGGCTACACTTAGGCAGCTGAGGACCCTGAAACTTTGGAAACGTCTAGAGACTGTTGGAGCAGCTATGCCGATAACCAACCAACTATCAGACTATTATTCTTACTATAAAGCCAGGAGTACTTAGTGAGTTTAGAACAACAGATCTACTGGTTTGTATTCCAGCGCGTTACCTACTGCATCACACTCTCACCACACTCGTCACACTCTCACCACACTCTCGTCACACTTGCACCACACACTCGTCACACTCTCACTACACTCTTGTCACACACTCACTACACTCTCGTCACACTATCACCACTCTCACCACAGCTGTCACCACAGCTGTCACCATTCTCGCTTCTCTCACCACAGCTCTCGGCACTCACCACTCTTGCCACACTCTCGTCATACTCGCCACTCACTACACTCGCCACTCACCACACTCGCCACTCACCACACGCTTGCCACTCACTACACTCTCGTCACACTCTCACAACACTCTTGTCACACTTGCCACTCACCTCACTCTCGTCACTCTCACCACTCTTGCTACACTCTCATCACTCTTGCCACACTGTCGTCATACTCGCCACACGCTCGCCACTATCGCCACACGCTCGCCACTTTCGCCACACGCTCGCCACTCTCGCCACACGCTCGCCACTCTTACCACTGCTCTTGCTACTCTCGCCACACTCTCAGTTCTAAAATCGCTAAGTTCTCGTGGTTATGGTTAGAATTGCGCCTATTACGCACATATTTGAGATTAAATAAAAATATATTTCGTCTCGGTAGACCATCACAACTATCGGACCAGCTGTGGAGTTTTGATTTATCTCCCTTAGTAACAGGGATTTTAAAGTAAAATATTGGAATTTTAAGACAAATTATTGACTATTTCAAACGAAATTTCCAATATTTAACCTTAAATGACCTCATTGCTAAAGAAGATATGACAAAACGCCACAATGTCAACTTTATGATATCTCCAGGCGATTTTTCAAAGTTTCAAGGTCAAATCTATGAATTCATGAAACCTACTTTACAAAATTATATAATCTGTCTCACATGGCAGTTGATCCTTCAATATCATTCTATCCAATCTCATGACGTCTTGCTCTTCAGAAATCCAGATCCTTAACACCCTCTACTGGACTCGGTATCTAGATCTCATCTTTTCTAAGAACAAGAATCTTCGATACCAGTTCTTTGCTAGTACCTACGGCCCACTGCGTTTATATCCAGGTACCCCCTCTCTTTTTTAAAGATGTTGGGCATGAGAGGATTATTAAGTCTGAGAACAGCCTGACATATTTGTGCACACGCCAAAAGCGACGTGACGCTGAAGTATATAGTTCAAATATATTAAAGCCAATTGTGAAACTTTTTTTTTCAAATTAATTATCAGTTTTGACTAAAATATTCTGTTATAACGGTGTTTTGTAAAATAAAAAAGGCATATTCGTGTCACCGTGTCAATTTACTCCATTGTCACTAAGACTTCCAAATTTCTATATTACCGATATATTAGGCAGAAGCCTGTGAAAAATTTACCTGCTCTTCCTTATAATAGCGTTCTTTTTAGTGATCACGTCGCTTTTGTTTGCGTAGTAGAGCTTAACTGCATTTTCGCAATTCTGCCGCGACAAGTTGCATCCAGCGTGAATTATGTCAGATGCCCTCGTATGCAATGCAACTTTCCCAAGCAATTTGAATCAGAGTGTTTCGCAACACGCATGTTTATGTGGTTCATTGTTACCGCTTGATTCAATCTCAGTTTGGATCCAACTAACTTTATATAGGTACTCAAATAGAAGCTTTCACTTCGGTGCTTTCTATACAACTAGAGTGTTACAGTGGGTTTGCAGTTTTAGAAAGTATGAAACGATTAAGATTCTATGCTGCTGAGTAATAAGTTGTAATAATAACGATATTACGGAGTGGCTATGTCTATTCCTTTCCTGTGCATGAAGCATGCCCGAATTTCCCTCGGTTTACTATTCTGAGTAGCCCAATTGATAGCGCCCTGAGCGAATTTATCAAAGGTGCTATGTTCGAATCCCGGTCCTTGGAATTTCTAAATCGACTTATTATTATTATTATTATGTCCGCGGGCGTGTTCTCTGGGAAGAGTAGCATAACCCCTCGTCTGAAAAAGCCGATCCTTCGGAGAAAAGCTTGTACTCCCCCTGGGTCTCATGGCCTGTTGATGCTCATCCTTCGGAGAAAAGCTTGTACTCCCCCTGGGTCTCATGGCCTGTTGATGCCCATCCTTCAGAGGAAAGCTTGTACTCCCCCTGGGTCTCATGGCCTTTTGATGCCCATCCTTTGGAGGAAAGCTTGTACTCCCCCTGGGTCTCATGGCCTGTTGATGCCCATCCTTCGGAGAAAAGCTTGTACTCCCCCTGGGTCTCATGGCCTGTTGATGCCCATCCCACCGAACTGACGAAGCATCCCAGTGGCATGTCTCGTTGACACGTGTAGTAGGTCTTCTTCCACCTCTTCGTTGCATTTATCGCAGAACGGGTTTCCCACTTCGTCTCTGCTTTTGTAGGTAATTCCCATTGGCGGGCCATTTGGGGCGTTTTAAATATATTTCTGATGTTCAACCTTCTTGCGGTTCTTTTTGATATAGCCTTTCATTCCTGTTTTGGCTGCGCTGTCAAGGGAAGTTTTACACTCGTCTGGTCTTTGTTAGCCGCGTTTTTGGCTCTTTAGGACCCAATGTCAACCGCGTCCGACGTGGCGGGATTCTGGAAACGAGGGTATCGATCCGACTTCCTCGGCAAAGTGTCGACAACCGACTCCGTAGCTCTGGAGACCTCGTGTACAATCGCAGCAAGCAGACAGGGTTCTGGATAGGAAATGTGGTGTACCAGCCGATCACCAGTCTCGCTTTGAAGCAGGCTGGAGATATCTCAATCGATTTGTCGGTTCCTGAAGAGTCTTCCGATTATTCAGTAAGACATGTAGAAACTCTGGACTGTGACCGATCAACCAATCAGATATCAGTATTTATGCGCGATAATCTTTTTTACTATTTTGAATTTCAATATTTAGTAATGCACACGATCTTGGTTCTGTTTACGGTAAGTTGATGTATTTTATTCACTAAACCATATTGCATACTCGTTCACTCGCTGCACACTAACTATGCATTGCATGTTATCGACCCCCCCCTGCTTTTCAATTTCAGCTTCAACCATCTTATGTAACATAACTGTATGTTCCAAGCTTTGTTTGTTTATTCATATATATGTATCAGTTGTTAAATGTTGTATATGTTTTGTTTTATACGTTAAATTATGCATTAAAAAGGAGTTTGTCAAACATTTTTAAAGTTCAATTTTAATGTAATCTTTTTTCTTAGTTATTTTTCCGTTATTTTTTTCTGTACTGACCCGTATTATTCATTAACTATTCAGTGGTTGTATGAATATCAGAAAAGATGAAGGTTCAAACAAGGAATTTATAAATTTTGAACAAGGCACGTCGTCAACTATCGAATCAGTACTATTGTAAGATACTCGTATTGGGATTTTATAACGCGTTATAACCTCAACCCATTTAGTTGAATATTAATCGAGGATTCTAATAGCCTCATTTTTGAATTTGCAATTAATTTTGGTTCTTATACGCCACTTCTCAAGAAGAGTCTGTGCAAGAGACTTTTGGATTTTGTCCTAATGACAGTCCTGCAACGTTTCACCGACTTACACATCTGTTTAATTATGCTCATGTATCGATGATTGCTCGACTTTTATTGCTCGGCAGTCCAATTTCTAAGTTTTCCTCAAATCTTTATAATATATAGGTAAACCGAAGGTGGTAATATGCATAAATTAATGAATCCTGAAGAGATCGGCTTGTTTCGACTGTTTCTTCCCCATTTTCAATCCAAAAGTAGACATAATTAGAAGACTGTGTACAGGGTGTGTGAGGAATGATAAACAGTTGCACGATTCAGATGAGAAAATTGCCGTACATATATTTTGGAAATTATAGTCACACCATATTAAATAGCCCCAATTACATTGCGTTCGGTCTGCGTTTTGGAACATATTATATGTCACGAAGCTAAGATGAGAATGCCCCATAAAAATAAATATAATTATAAAATATAATATCGGTAAATTTAATTATGTCTCCATTTATTGCCTAAGCGGTAATTGCAAGAGAAAAATAACATCAGTTAAAACAAATTTTGACCGATATTTTTTATGGCTGTTTTGGAAAGTAATATTTTGGAAGCTTATTTTCGGAAATGACCTTCTAGAAGGTCTTTAGACAATTTCAATAATCTCTCTGATCCAGTCAAGCGCTAATCGATTGGTTTTATTCTGCTAAAAATCAATATGCTAGAAATTGAGTGTTTGGAAGTTGCATTTAAAAATGTCATCTTAAAATTATGCCATTCGTAGTTTATTATTTTGAAGAATCGAATTTCTTTGATTACTTTGATGCTAATTTCTCTCTCTCTCTCTCTCTCTGCTTTTTGTTGTAAATGGGACAGGTTTAAAATGGCGGAATCCTCACCCCAACGTGGACATGTACGATGTGCGGCGGCGTCCCTGGTAAGTTGAGGTCATGTTTATAGCTACTGTGTTGACGCATGACAAGATACCCTGCCAATAATCTGTGATATCGAGGCGGCCATTTAACGATGTAGTGGGATGACAAGTAGGATGGCAGCGTAAACTACGCTCATAGAAGCCATTGTAAATGTGGCGTCCACTTGTATCATTTATGATAAGATATAACTACTATGCAGAGCCAGTACAGAAGTAGTCAGAACAGCGCAGAACCGGTTTCGACCAATATCAGGCCTCATCAGCTACGCTAGCTCATGACTACTAACGACCGGATTAGTGATAGTGATAGAACGACGACGACGATAGTGATAGAAATGCAAATTATAATTATATATATACGAAATAGAAACTGAAACTAAGCTTTGGAAAAAAAATTATTTTACGGCGCTAAAATATAGGAGACCCAAGTTATATAATTATATGGCGACTGTGGAGTTTTTGGCCGTAAATTAATTTTTCAATTAATTAAGGTGTCAAAACTCAAACTTATAGTTATAATATACAATATAATACAACTACCTTGGCTTGTATTGCCATTGGTTCTATGTTAAGGGATATAGTTTACTATAAATTAGAGAACCCCCAAATAATTCGCGTTTAGGAGTACTGTATTAATAACTATAAAAGTTGTCGGTTAAGCAAAGTTAGAAACTAGATTTTTACAATGTACTTATATTCAAATCTGGCGGTATTTCTTTATTTTCTATATTTCATTTGAAAGAAATGTAAAAATTACTATGTATGGATTACAATTATTTATGAAAACTATCAAATATGTATCTTTTAAAATTTTGTTTATATTACGTTTGTATAAAATCACTATTATTAAAATTATCGATCTCTAAGGGAAACGCCTTAAACAACCGCTCGATACGTATTTCGCGAACGTTAAAACCTTTCTCTGATTTGCTAGATTTAGTGGTGTTTTTATCGTTTCCCTCTATTACGCAGATGTAAAATGCCTCTCTTTGGCAAGAAAAAGAAAGACACGCAAGCAGCAAATGTTCATTCTGAAAGTGTTGCGCAGGCTACTCCTGAACCAAATTCTCCTACTAAAAGGATGTTTTCAAAACATTCCTCATCAAATGGTAAAAATTCTAAAGCCGATGCCAATGGTGCTTCCCCTCAACATGAAAACACATTACCACAAGTTCCACCTGAGGATATTCGAAAACCCAAATACAAATTTCACTGTCAGTTGGCACATGGAAGTCCTACTGGAATTATTGCAGGTTTTACAAATGTGAAAGAATTATACAAAAAAATAGCTGAATCTTATAACATTTCCCCAGAAGAAGTAAGTTTCTCCACACATTTATGAAGTTGTTTATTTATTTATATCATATATATTCTCTCATTTTATTTTAATTATAATATTTAATAAAGGGCCATAGTCTATGTTTGATGACTAAGTGTGATGAAATGCCATAGACAATTACATTTCATCACACTTAGCGGAAAATGGCCGCTAGGAGAGGAGGGGGTTGAAGAGAAATCCATTAAGGTGTAATAACAAGTTTTTCAAACTAACCATTCAC
>JAYRBW010145689.1:0-14735 GCA_036023295.1 Invenusta paracnida | reverse complement strand
TATAAAATTATGGGCCCTATGCGGTTGATGCCCCCCCCCTTTGAAATGACCTGGCGACGAGCCTGAATATTAAATATAATCGTCTACAATTTGCATGCTAGACGAATCTCTATATTAAACTAATATACGATTATTTATTTTTAATTAATAATATTATGTTAAATTTTAATATGTTTATATGTTTATATACGCTTGTGTATATAGATAATAATACTAACTCATTATGCTTATTACGATAAGAAACAATTATCAATATTTTTTTTTTTAGAAGATCAAGTGATTTTGCTCGCATTTTGAACATTTGTTGAAATGACTAACATTCTAATATTCTACTATTCTAGTATTCTAATGTATTAGTATCCATAATTCTAAAATAAATGATTATTACCATAGGAACGGACTTCTGAAACACCCTGTATATATATATAAATTGGAATTATCGACAGAAATGTACCTATATCTAACTTAATACGTACTGCTGTAACATTTTATTGTTAGAAGTATATAGCGTGTTAAATACCTTTAAATTAATTATTTCATGTAATTTCCATTTCTAAGCCAAAGTATGTTGTGAGATACCTAATGCTATCACTTTTAAACAATTGATCATACAGAATTGAAAAATACATATGTTTGCATTTATTAACCCCCTATAAATAAAAACATATGTTTCATTATTTCTCGGAATTAAATTAACTATAGAAATGTATTATTTGGTTATATTATTACTTGATAAAGGTTATTTTATTATAATTATGTTCGCATAAATATAACAGTTTTACTTATATTTCTAACTTTATAGAGAGAACATAGGGAACATTATGTTCTATCTTAACTAAGTGGAACTAAATGTTGTAACAAAGAAATTAATATGGTTTTGGGATTTGTAAACATTAATTTGTCTATTGAAACTAGATTAGTAAATCAACTAATTTTATTTTTTCAGCTCGTGTACAAGTATTAATTAGATGTATATAAAAGCACAGCTATTAGCATATACAATTGGATGTCGAATTTTTAATCGTATTTTTAAATTAGTCGTAGTACCTAAATTTATTGAGCTATACATAGAAACGTTTAATTTTTATAAATTAATATAAATTAAACCTAATATCTACTATGTAAATACATAGAATTCTTTTCATTCAGTATATCATTTATATTAAAAATATAATAGTAAAAAAGGGTAGTTAATGTAAATAATCATTTAAACAGTGTTACAAAATAGTGATTGAATTTATATTATTTAGAAAACTAAATTAATTATATAAAATCTGTGTGAACAAATATTAGATATTATATGAACAAAATAAATTACAATATAATGTTTTGGAGAATAATTTTTGTTACAATGCTTTATATAGGTAGTAGGTAATCGTATATTTATACACAATATAGATTTCTAAATAAAGACAGAAATAAATATTTATAATGGATGATAAAAATTTAAAACACAAGCCAATATAAAAAATATTATCTAATCGGCCTACACTTTCAATACACGTTTGAAAAACACAAACATTAGATTCGGTCTAAGTTTAAAAATTGAGCAGAGTTTTACATTCGATTTCAATAAAATTGTTAATGTAGGTACTTAATTACGGATTGTTAAGATATTTACATTACAATTTAGGCAAGGACATCAAAGTTATATAGTGACATAAAGTCCATTTTTATTTTGAAGAGTGAGAAATAGCAGGAGCTTCTAACTAATGTGGTCCCAACGCACAAACGCCATCACCGCATCAGGGTTGTTCACAATAGCAGACATGGAGGGCCCACATCTAAATAGTTTCCCATAGTAGGTACTTGGTCATCTCTGTAAGTCAATGCTCGAAGGTTCCTTTTTACATCTGGAGCAGAGGGATTACTGGGTTCGATCGATTGCCTTGTAAACAACTATGCAAATGAGCGACATGGCTGCTCATCAGCAGGTTGAGTAGAATATTGTGAAATTGGTTAGACTGGTCAGCATGCTTACTAAAATATATATAATATTACAAATAAATAAAGAATATTAGACAACAAATAATAATAAATTATAGTTCCTACTTATAAATTGTTACCTACAATATTCTATTTTTTTAATAGAAAAGCATAAAATTATATCTATAATGTGAAAAATACTCTGAATATGCCACTAATGTTTAAGAATATAGAATAAATGTTTTAATAAAACTGGTTTAATTTACAAATAATTGTATTCTAAACAATGTAATAATTGAAATGAATAGAAATTAAGTTATTTAGTAAATCTTACTGTCCTAATTGTAAACATACAACTGTTTTTATTGATATTGCAATAATGAAAAATGCAGAATAATAACTGGAAATAATTAAGAATATTATGATATTTAAATTAAGTAAATTAATGTTTTGCATTTTGAAATCTTGAAAAAAAAATAGATAAAGAAACATTTGTCACAGTTAAAAATTTAACATTTGAAATAATTTATCAAAATATCATAATCAAAATATTATGAAAATATATACAAAATTAAGTATCAGAAAGTATAGCATGAAAGTATATATACAAATTCTTTAATTTTAAGAAGAAAGATTTATATGTAAATAGTGCACATGTCGAGTAGTAGGGAGAGATCTTAAACCTTGAGCAATAGACATATTAATCTGGATTTTTGTATTTAATTCTATCTTATATTTAATATATCAAACATCAATTCTTCTGTTATTATTTTAGAAATAATTTTCTCGTGATCATTAGTTTTATTTGTTTATCCTTGAATATTTACAACTTCAAAATATATTTATTATTTATATTTACCTAAGTTATTTGTTTTTCAACACATAATTAATAATAGAAATTAAAAATATATATATATTTCAATAAAAATGGACAGCCTTGTTTTATCGTAAGGGTCATATACAGAAATGAGATAGTGTCAAGTGACATCCTAATTTAAAATAACTAGAAAGTAATTCAGGGTTAGAAATTATTCAAAAGTACTTTGTTCTGTTCTTAAATTAAAATAAAATCTTATTAGTACAGCAATTATGTTGTTCATAGGTAATAAATAGTATCACATATTTTGCGAAATGTTTCTAAATTTGTTTTATTTGTGAAGTATAAAATAAAATACCATTAAACCTGCATACTCAAGACAAAAAAGTTTTAATTACATCCAAACCTAGGTATGAATTACTCAAAATTCATATTTCGGATCATATATGCTACTAAACTTTACTGATATGCATATGTCACACTACTGACTGTTATTCGAAATTGTAAATAAGATCATGACCAAAAATTATAGTAATTATTTATGTACTAAAACTAAACAAAAAGACAGATAAGCTATTTCAGTATTAAACAAAATAATAATTTGGCCATTTAAGGAAGTTTGGTGCCATTAAAAAAAATAAAAAACTGAATATTAATATTAATATTAATAAGAAAAAATACAGGTGGATCAATATATATTTGATGAAATTTACAAAGATATAGTAAATGATACGCAACTTTGAATGAAAAATTTAGTATTTTAAAAGAATCTATAAGCACATGAATGAAGTATAGAAATTCATACAGCATTATACAGTATATTATACAGTATATACAGTGCATTATACAGTATATAATTAACCCAAAAAATCATTTATTCTGAATACTGACAATTTCTTTTAACATTTAATAATTAAATATTCATAAGAAATACCATTTAATGTGCTTTAAATATATAAAATAAAATTAATTTTTCTGGTAATAATTGTTTTATGTCATTTATATTTTTTAGTCAAAATTGATAATATAATTAGCAATTTTTCATCAATTTTGAAAGATGTAACTAAGTACTAGCTTTGTCACAAAGAAAAACAAAATTCCTCAAGAAATGTAAAAAATTTGATTACTGTTGTAAAAATACTGAAATGTTATGTAATAAGTTTATACAAATGTTATTCAAGTGTTAGTCACATCAATTAAAATAGAAAACAATACTCCGGTAATATGTACTTACGAATAAAAATGTATTCTTATAGTAGGATCGCTCCGCTTACCTACTTCAATCGCTTTTCGTTTTCCCCCAACAAGTTTGCGTCATGTCGCTTGTTTTAATATCTGCCCCTAAAAATAAAACACCGCGAACCTTCAAAATTTGCAAATCCAATTTATGCACATGGTATTTAATCCACGGACCCGTAGGAAGCAAATGAATAGTAGTACGACTCTGAGATTACAAAAGCGCAGTCAATAAAGCAAAATTTTATAAATAGTTTAATAAATTTATTATTTTAAAATTTAGAAATAGTTGTGCATAATTCACTTTAAAATAATATGTACAATGTTTTACTGCATACATGCATAGTATTACATAAATAAAACGTTCAGCTGGTAAAAATTGGGTATATTTATTATTATTTTACAACTTAAATAACATTTGAATTACATAAGATACAAACGTTATGTGACATAAGCTGTCAGATTTGCCGTTGCGTTGCCAGTCTCACGATATGTTCTTTTACACTAGAGGGATTTGTTTCAGGGGCCGCCGTGTCTATCGTTAGGTTGCTTATGTACGAGAAACGGCGACCTTGACCTCTTTGACGGATCGCTTCGCATATCCACAGGATGATTTGGTGGAGTGATTGAGGGCAGGAGAGCTCAGAGCGGATTGTGTGCCCGACTAGTTTCATTCGACGCATTCTCACCAGCTCGCTTGCCGAACGTAGTTTTGCCCTTTCGTAGAGGGTCTTGTTGCTCACACGGTTCGGCCAGAGGATGTTGGTATAGGTATGTGTATATGTGTATGTACCTAGATAAAGATGTATTTATTATATTGTATAAACAATACTGTAAATATTATATTTATATGTAATAAATATGTATGTGCGCTAAATTTTGTCAATTAACACAAATATAATTGTTTAAATTTATAATAGAAAAACTTCATCGGCTAAAACGTCCGAAAATCTTTACCTGGGAAGAAAGATGTCATTTATAGTGTTAAAACAGACAAGGGAAGAGTTATGAAGTAAAAAGTATTAGTTTTGTGCAATTTAAGAAAATTGGATGCTGGATTCAAACAAATGTTTTTACATAATATCCATTGACTTCTCATATTTTGCCAAATTGAAACCTGGGTGCTGTATATTACCAGATGGTGTACGCACACACACAATAAATGTGTATGTACACCACGAAATCCTAAATTGAAACTGATGGATTTTGACAAAACTCCAAGTATTTCTGATATGATGAAAGAATCAGTTTATAGCATTGACAATTACAAATGTATGTTACATGAATGTGAAAACTAGCATATCTCAACTGAGAACTGTTTTAATTTTGAAAAAGCTAATACATCAATAGCCAATTTGATTTTATATTTATAAACATTATTGCTTCTTCAAAATGTCTTGTAGCATACTTTTATTTATCAAAAAATTACCATAGAATTTTATTCAAATTAATAATACGTAGATATTTGTAATTTATATTTACTATATATTGTTGAACAATATTGGTAATTTTTAATACAATTAATATTAAAATAATTGATTTGATAATATCTAGTGTGCTTTAAAATTATATAGGTACCTACAATTGCAATATTTTAGTAACCATAAAAATAAAAATTCATCTTACTTTATATCACGTTGGAACCATTTTTAAAATTCAAACGAAATGAGATAAATGCGATTTTTTAATATTATGTATAATATTACAACAAACCCTGTTTGTTTAATAATTAAAACCATTCATTTTATCTTCATACGTATTACTAGGAGTTATTAATAAAATTGTATATTCTGAAATGAAAAACGAATCGCATCAAAGAGAAAAATAAATAAAATATTGCTGTAAAATTGTATATTTTAAACACTTCTTCATTTTGTTAATAATAATAATAATAGGGGTGCAGATTTTTTTTTCAAAATACTTGTACGACTCTGTTCGTGTCAGCCGTGCCTGTTCCTACGACCTTGATCCATAGAGTAATAATAACTTTTTAGTAACTAATTACTCTATGGTTTAATTTACGAATTTAATACACGAAAGTTATAAAGATTTTGCCACATCGTCTTTGATCGATAACATTAAAATCACATTCATTCATTTATCACATTTCGATAGTTCAGTAAAGTGTAAGATCAATGACAACACTGGTAGTTACTGCATACATACCAATGTGACTATATACATATATTAATCTGACACTGATTACTATCATGGGTTCAATTAGAAAATGTTTACTCAATTTTATAATTGGAGTCACTATTTTTACGGTATTTAATTTCTATATACTTCAATTTAACTTTAAGGATGAAAAGAATTTCATTGACATTGACAATGACAATGACAATAACTTAATAATAATAAACACTGCAGAAAATTCTATTGATACTAAAGTCAAAGACAAAATCGAACATTCTGGATATGAAGTCATTACGCCCAGTGGTTTTTGTGATGAAAGGTTTCGTCCACGACTTCTATTTGTAATTCCATCAAAATATAGCTCATTCAAACAGCGTCAAAGTGTTCGCCAATCCTGGGGAAGGTGTATTCATGAGGGCAGTAAAGCCTCCCTGTTAGGTTTGGTTTTTTTCCTTGGCCGATATCCCTCCAAATATCACAATAATATAAGCAGTGAAGCAAGTCGATATAATGACATTCATGTAGACATAAATTCAAACACTGAAGATACCTATCGCAACCTAACCTACAAAATGCGTAATGCTTTCCACTGGGTTCTGGAGCATTGTCCAAATGTTGATTACATCGTAAAGGTTGATCAGGATGTTTTCGTTATTATCAAGGAACTTGTGAAAGTGTTCTTCTATATTAACCCAGAAGATCTCAAAATGTATGGCTTTGTGCAAAATTTCGAGCGACCCTGTCGAAATCCCAAATGCAAATGGTTTATCTCCAAAACAGAGTTTAGCCCGTCCTTTTTTCCTACATATTTGAATGGACCGTGTTATTTAATAACGGCAGCTTCGCTTCGGCTCTTAGTTCCAGCCGCCATGAATGACACGAAACTTTTTGTTTTTGAAGATATCTACTTTACTGGATTCCTGGCAGCTCGATTAAACATAACATTGCTGTGGACTCAGAAAAAAATGTGCGTAAAATATACACCATTTAATAAAAATCAATGTATGACGTTTCACCTTTTTAATAATATGTCTAGCTACCCTGTTAATTTTTGGATGAAATCAATAGCAAAATGTCCGGCATAAATGAAATATGTTTAATTTTAAATAAATATTAATTTTTTAATCTGTAATTGATCTTCTGTTTCTTAGTAAGATTATAATGTTTGCAACTTCACTTTGTAGTACAATATGGTACCTAAGTTAACGTTCTATTTCTATATTCTCATAGTGCTATCTGTTGTTGATGATGATGAAATACTTAAAAAATAATACAAAACGAGCTGAAAGACAAATTATGCATCTTGTTTATTAGACACGTAATTTATGCAATTAATGAAATGTGCATAAAAAGAGTCTACCAGTTGGTGTGGTAATGTTGCATATCAAAAGCATATATGAATCAATATGTACAATATACATATATATATCGATGTGTTTTTTGCGCCCCAAAAAAGGTATTGTTCTCCCCAAGTATCTTATGCGCCCCATAGATATATATACATAAATATGTGTGTCTGGTGCGCCCAAAAAGCCTTCAATGCGCCTCGTTTTGAGTGAGGCGAATAAGATACGTATTTATCGTATATGTGTGCTTTATTTCAACTATTTAATGGCAAATATGAATATAATAATGTGAAATATAATATAGTACTACTTTTATAAAAACAGGTGTTTAGAAAAAGTTAAAAATAAAAATGTTAAACATGTTATTTTCAATTTTTTTCCAATTGTTTTGTATATAACAAAGTATATATGTACATTGTATATTATATACATATATTGGGACCAAAAATATAACCTTATAAGCTCGTAGGACTCTTAAAAAACACACTTCCCGTAGTCTGAGAGAAATAAAATAATGTACATCAATACCTTGTAATTAGTTGTTTGCATAGAGATCTAAATTACATGAGTAGTAGGACAGGGAAACCCCGAGCTCACTCTTCCCCCCCCCCAACCAAACAGAATCGAGTATGGCTTCAGCCAAATGGTAGAGCCCAGAGAGTATAAAAGGAACGCGCGCGTCTGAAATAGCTCATTCTGCCCTTATGTCTCCTACTGAACGGAAAATTTGTTTATTAAAACAAAACTTTTGCGCGAAATTCAAATTTAAAAATATACGGGAAGATTTTAATTAAATGCGGGAATATGAACTAGTATTAAATCGTATTTAAGAGAAAGGGTTACAAAAACACCCATATTTAATACTTTTCTATTAATCAGAGGCAAAACATAATCATACAACAATTATTCATAGGTTACATATACCTACATACTACTGGTCTTCAATTTCAGTAGTTTAGTTACAATATAACCGTATTTTAAGCAAATTTATAAATTGCTATATAATATTCCCAAACTCCTAAATAAAACCCTAAAAGTATACTAAAATTTTACAAAACTCCTAAATGATTCCTAAACGTATTCTAAAAATTCGCAAAACTCCTAAATTATTCCTAAAAGTATGCTAAAAATTCGAAAAATGCGCCGTAAAATCCCCTAGGTACTACATTGCGATATTAACTTTGCACTATGTATATATAATTACGCCGCAATTTTGCTACACCTGTCCAATATTATGCTATATAACATTTTTTTGCACACTTTTATTGAATGCTTTAGGAGTTTAGCAAATTTTTAGCATACGTTTAGGGAATCATTTAGGAGTTTAGCGAAAGTAATCTCTTGATCTATTTCCAAACAAAGTCGATTACCGTATCACATAAAACAGTTAAAGTAGTTTTTATTGAGATAATGGCCGCATTTACATGATCGCGAACATTCAAAACCATTGCTTTCCACGAATAAATTAATAATTTAATCATCCCCCACTGAAAATTACAACAACAATCAATTAATAAAACATTTTCGATTTAATCGTGAAGGTATTTGATTTATTTCAAGGTTGATGGACAATAATTTTCGTCGATTAAATTACAGAATTCGCGATTACTTACACTCTTCGATATCTGGCTACAACTGATAGACAGCTTAATATTGCCGACACATTAAATTTGAGTCAGCCAACTGTTTCGCGAGCAATATCCTGTTTTCTTGATTTAATAAATGACCACGTGAATGAATTTGTGAAGTTTTCCAAAAATACTGAAGATGTTGTCAACACTCAATCTAGCTTTTATCGTATCGCTGTATTCCTTAAAACTCTCTCTATCGTGGATGGAACATATGTGAAGTTTCGCCACCGGCTGAAAGAGAACAGGACTTTGTGAATCGCAAAGGATTTCACAGCATAAATACTAAAGTAATGTGTGACCATCAATATAAATTTTCCAATATTGTACCAGGTTCTTGTCATGATTCTTTTATACTTCAACAAAGTGCTATATGGGATCATATAGAAACCAGAAATATTAATGATAATGGTGCCCACATTCTGGGATATAGCGCATATCCTTGCAGGCCGTGGTTATTTCCTCCGATTTAAACACTAACAAATCATAGCGAGACTTCCAACCAGCTCTTAAGCGCACACGAGTTCGAATTAAGATGACAATTGGGCAGTGGAAAAGACATTTTGCCATTCTCCACAATGAGATCGAACTTTCACCAGACAAAGCTTGAAAAGTAATTGGAACTTGTGGCATTCTGCATAATTTAGCAAAGGAATACAACATGCCTGATATTCCAGTTGATTTTGAAGATATTAAACCTGTGGTGCAGCCTTATATAGGGGGTGTTTCCATGATCGCATGCAATATTTAATATTACTTATATATGGAATGTAACATCAAATTCAATAATTACCGTATGTGTACTTATAATAATATGGGTTGTCCAAGGCATTTCTCCGATGGAGGAGATTTCATTGCATAATCATTAGATATTTGGATAATTAATACAGGCATGCAGCTTTCTGTAGATATGTTTTATGTTATCAGAGGTATAATGGGGTTGACTATAAGTAAACACCGGCTCCTTTAAAGTTACACGGGTGCAACAACTTGATTCCAAATAGCGACATATTGTTTTATTTAGAACACTATCAAAATAAAAAATATTATTTAATTTAGTGTCAATTAATTGTTGAGCGATTATTCCTATTTTTAAGTACTTCGTTTCATCTATTAAAACAAAATTTTATTAATGGATGGATCACTTTAACTAAGTGATTAATAGGCACTTTTTTATTGAGCACAACTTTATTATTGAGAGGGGCAATTTAGCAATTTATAGGATTAATTGTTTAAATGTTATTAGATATTACTAAAATTAGATATTTTTTCTATATTATTGTTATTGTTATTTTCACAGATTGCTTGCGATGAATACGGGGCATGGTTCCACCAGCGGTGTTATGGCTTGAACCTGTCGGAATCTGTGAATGTAGACTACGTACAGTTTAATTGTCGCATGTGCGAGCAATGTTAAACTTTTTCTTACTCCATTTCAATTTAAATTCTTCAAACATATTGTTTTAAGAAATTGTATCATTTAATCAACATTGTTAATTTATTGTTAGATATTTTGTAAACGAAATTATACCTATAATTTGAGAATCGCCCTTTTTCGTATTTTTATGTTTATATTTATAGAATAAAAATGGCTATTACTAATAATCATCAGAGTTATTTATAATGTTGAATATTATGCCAGATAATTTATATTACATGGCAGTAATGTATTGATTAACGAAAATAACTAAATGGAATATAATGATCTTACATACCCAATTGTGTTATTAAGGTTCAATATATTTAAATTGAAACGACTTATTAGAGTGATTAATTTAATTTATAATCTCGAATATTACGGAAGTAGGTGAGAAAGTTCATATTTTATTGTGACTTTATTGATAAACAAATTTAACTAAATATAACATTCTCTTTAAATCGAATATGTCCATTGAATCATTCTATGTTACATTGTTGAAAAAAAATGCTACAATATTTGTGCTTTTTATATATGTCAAATTATTAAATTTTCAAAAATAATTCCATTTTTATCAAAATTGGTTGTAATTTCATTTTATTCCTCGTGAATTAATAAAATTGTTCTACTTACTGTATCGCTGTACAATTTGCAGGCGTAATAGAGGGCTTTTGTAAGCTGAAGAATCAAATAAATAAAGTTTGTAGGTTGTATAGTTCAAATTTGGCGTGAGATTGAATTTCCAATAATAATCAAATTGTTGTCAAAATTGGTCGTAATTTCATTTCATTTCTCGTATCGGTGTTCTTGAAAATAATTTGAATTATGCTTTGTTAATATATGCACTGTATCTATCTATTTTAATCGTTTTTTAATTTTTTATAAAAATATATATATTTTAAGTTTTTAATGTTGGCTGAATATCGGCTAAATGTCTGCTGGGAAACACGACGTATGTGTATGACGTTGCCGATAGATGATAAATCTTTTCCTACGACAATAAGGACATTTATTATAGTGTCAAAAGAGTGAAAAAAACGCTGACCTGGTCATTCACATAGACCATAGTTTTGCAGGAGATGGTATTGCCATCCATCGATGTAACAGTAATAGTGGCCATAAAAGCACCGTGAATCCGGATACCTGAGGAGTTTGCTGCTTTCAGGTTCAGCGACATTTGGGATAATATTGTACGTGGGAATCCTGCTGTATCAAACGTCTTTATGGACCATATATTGGATTGTGCATCACTGTCTGTAACCTAATGTACAACCGCTGAGTAGGCATTACTGGGGAACTGTCTGGAACTGACGCTGGCAATGCTGATGGTGACTTGGACGCGAGGATGATCCTGAAGCTTTGCGCGTCGCCATTCCCCAGCAGTAAAAATGTTATGCTTTTTTGTAGCGATGCGTCCACGGCTGCTATGACTGTGGGTCGATTACATGACTGCAATGCAATTATGACATCGTCGTCGGCAGTGACAAGGACGCCTTCGATTTGGAGACTGAAGGTGACTGAGGTTGTTGCTTTGTTTTTCTTAGCACAATTTTGCAGGTAGCAGTCTTTACAGCTTGTTCCATCCGGAGCGCATCTTCGTGGAAAAGGAATAGCGTTGACCGCATCCAATGCATGGAAGCTGTTGGGGATCACCAGACGCATTCGTAGACATTGCCTGGGAGGCGCCGAAAAATCAGGACGCTTGAATGTGGAAACCGCATGCTGTGTCTATGAAGGTAGAGCATCACGTGTTATTTTTTTTATTCGATGAGGGTGATGATTGGGTAAATTTCAAGGCGGTGCACGTTGGCAGTCCCAAGAGTTTCTCAGCGGATGTCGGCATCAGTGATGCCAGCAAGCAGCACATCACGTGTCATTTCTGTGAAGTAGTTGGCAGCCACTGTCTGACCACAGATGCAAGTGAAATCGGTTGCAATTAAGGAGCAGGTTTTCCCTGGACTCTGGCAGCAAAAGCTCTGAATTATTCATCAGGGGCCTGCCACAGTTGGAGCAGTTCTGCACGCATAACGCTGGTGGTGACAAAGATAACGCTTCTAGATGACGGACTGTAGCCAGGACCACTTCAATAGCGCGACAGACGATAGCTTGATTTGCTTTCAAAACCATAACACTAAGCCGTTCCGAAGCGTTTACATTGGAATAGTTGTAGAAGTGCTGCGTCATTCGTAATATCGGAACCACTGCGGAAGAGCTCCCATCCATTATGAAATTGTTCCACGCCTCAGGCTCGACAACCTCACATTCAAAATGAGGTTATACGAGAGGCTCTGGAGCGTGAAATTGTGTTAATTTGGCTGGAGGGTGTGTAGCATTGGCGAGCATTGGTAGTATGACAAAGGCACTGCATCGCTAATATCATCTGTAGCAAAATGGCATCCAACAACGGGGCAGGCGAAGATTGCCATTGTTCAAGTGAATATCTCGTTTCACATGTGAAGAAGTCAGATTTTGTGACGAAAGTTTATTTACCACAAAATGTCAAACGAGACTCCAACAGAAAGAAAATACTGTTACAGCAAAGATATGTCGGAATAAGGATACATGAATAGCATATACAACATAAAATGAGGACATATAGCATAACACATAACATATTGTTAACGATAAGTGTTTCAGTGTGGTTGTGTGTTTCCTACGTTTTGATAATTTCTTTAATTTCTCTTGGATATCTGCATCATTACTGCACTTTTTATACATCAAAATATTCGTCGTGTGCTCAGCGATTCAAGTATTGTGTTCTCTTTTTGCGCTCGTAACTCGTCTGGCCCTGGAGTGGGAAAAAACTCATAGATGGATATTATTGATTTTTTGGTCCAGTAATCCAGTCAATATCTCGTCGCTTACAGTATGGCGATTACGTCACCCTCAATGCAAGATTTACTAACAATGTCAACAACCGACGTAAATAAGCTTACTAAATTTGGTAAAATCAATTCATAGAGATTCCCTCGATACAAATCAAGATGTTACTACAGCCAATTCTAGTGCCTGCAATAATTCGGATTGCGTCCTCACGAAAAGAAATTCTACTGACACAAGCACAGCTGACTTTGATGATGATGCGCATCGACCACTGAAATTGGGTGACCTACATTCGGCCCTTACGAATCTCCACAGCGTTGTAAAAGAAACAATTACAACTGAACTGAACACTATCCTAGCCTGTCGAATCGAAGGTATAGAGAGATATGTTGAGGATCTATAAGGAAGAGGAATCAGCAACGCCGTCGAGGTTGACATTGCAAATTTACACAAGGGACAAAGAAAACAAAATGAAAAATTAACCTTCCTTGACTCAGTAAGACAGCAGAATCAAAAACTTAAAAATTATATTCAGGCCATGCAAACCAACTTAATCAACCTATCCGTTCCTTCTAATACACCAATACGCCCTACACCTACACCGAATGCACTCGTACTATTCGGCGTAACAGAGACAAGAGAACCTTCAACCCCTCTCCGATTTGAAACCCTAAAGAACCAAATCTCAAGCTGCTTTAAGACCTTAAACGGGTCAATGGAAGAATGAGTAATCGACTTCCACAGAATCGGAAAATACAATGAACAGAAAACCCGACCCATTCTGATTAAGCTAAACTCCGTCTGGTCGAAGAGAAAATTGCTCTCTGAATTCAATAAACTCAGACTGAGAAAAAAACCATAGTACTGAGGGAAAGTCTGCTAACCACCACTGAATACAAAAATGCTCGTCAAAGAGCATGGACACTTAATAAGGAAGAGCAGAGTAAAGCTAAAGCAAGTGACTTCTAGTCCAAGTAAGCTACAGCTCACACATAAATGGATCCATCAACAAATACATCAAGGTAAACAACAAATGGAGAAATCCACTGAACAAGAAGCATGATAACCAAACCCCCTTGTGCTATAAGTCTCCATGCTTCCCAAGAACCACCCAGAACTTTATTCTTATGACACTTTTACGCGTGGACCTACTTCACAGCCGCTAGTCCGTGTACTGAAATTCAACAACCTGCTTCAACCCAACCGTAACGCCCCGCTTCAGCCTACAAATATCCAAAATCATCAAATCCCCAGGCAATGGCCACTGTCTCCTCTACCGCGTTGCCACAGTCCTTAGAGCAGTGGGGTTACAGATAACTCTGACTCACCTTTTAACCTTATAAGCGAAGAATTTTTCTCTCATCTTCACGAATACTCTCAGTTCTGTCCAGGAAGCAACCTTCCTT
>JAYRBW010145688.1:0-36622 GCA_036023295.1 Invenusta paracnida | reverse complement strand
TTTCCAATGATCATACTTGTTAGTATAGAACCCCAGAATAATAATTTGATGCAATTTGATAAAATTATTTCATTTAGAAAAAAATATTATAAAAAACCCCAAAATGGCCGATTTTTGTGCGTTTCCTGAAAAACCCAAAGTCCATATTTTGTTTTTCTTCGAATGGAATATGTTTTCCCAAGTGTTAAGTAATGGCCAGAAGAAAAATCGAAGGAAAATATATATTAATAAATGCGCAGCACCATTTTGAAAACATGTTCCACTTCTAGAGCGTTCGGCGTTAAAAGGATAAACTATTACTGTTAAATATCTTTCAATAAACGAACTTAATTATGAACTACCCTATATAATTAAATAGATGCTTCATTTTATTCTGTACGCCTATAGATATTACATCATTCGTCGTTGTACAATTATTTCTCTTCAGAGTAACTATATGATTACCTAACCATAGTGCTATACATATTTGATAATAAAGTTTAGCATGTACAGCACGTATACATTTACAACAATATATTATTTTGTGGTATATTACAAAACCATTCATTCAAAATAATTTGTGCGAAAAAAAAATTCAAAATAAAATGTTTCGTGTTTTTCTTATTTAAATAAAATTATACATCCTACAGCAATCCAGCTGTACACTTAACAGTAAAGAAGGCTTGCAGACAATTACAATTTTAAGGAGAGCGTAGCGTAGTGGGTAATGTGCTGGCATACAAACCAGTTATAGGTCGATGGTTCGAGACTCGCAGCGTACTCCTGGCTGTAGTGAACTGTTAGCGCTGTCGTTTGAAATCAATCGTTGGGCCGGTTATAAAATGTTTGTCCAGTCTTTCAAAGATAGTTTATATATAATACTCCCGGTATTTTATAGTTTGGTCCCGGTAGCCGTGATCAGACATGATAAAATCTTAACAAACTGTCTATCTTATAGATAAGATAATTGATGAACATCTATTTGTATACCAATTTACTGATACATGATACTTAGATTAGAATGTTTAACGTATTTTGTTTGTTATTAATGGAGAAACTAAATATTCATGAAAAGCTTACAAACAAACATCCTAAAAATGTTTTCATTAGTGTGATCAATAATTAAAAATATTAATATGCGTTTCAAACAATGAACTATGCAATTTGGAATTTTAACATAAATAAATATAAGTGACGCAATAAAAAAGTTAAATCTTAAATATCGACTTTTAGCTCGTTGCAAATATTTCAAATAATAATTATATTAATACCATTCTTTTTCAATGATAAAACATACATTTAGTGAACAAAGTGTATCTAATGCATTAGACATTTTGTTACATGGTTAATAAATTATGTGAAACGTTCAGAAAATATTTAAAATATCATAACATATTAAATGCACCTCACAAACATAAACTAATAACGTATTTTCATGCTATTGTAAATGACGATAAATGGCGATAAATGATGATTATCTTTTATAATATCCTTGTGCAAACTAAAAGGATATATATACATAATAAATTGAACATCATAAAAAATGTATACGTATTTCCAGGGGGTATTTCTATTATGTACTGCGGATTGGATAATATGGGGAGTTTCTTCAGATTATTTACACTATTCAAAAAATAATACTATACTTTAAATCAATTGTTTAAAAATTAAATTTATTAAAAATATATATATTTATATTTGAACCACCAATTAACTGTGTATACAATTCATGATAATTAGGTGAGTTTACATGAAAAAAAATAAACTTGTTTCGTACAAATTGGATTGAGCTTCAAACACAATTTAACCAGACACTTTTTTTTGACAAACAAATGTCACAAAAAAGCAGAAAAGTGACAACAGTCTCCCGCATTTGACAAATGAGGCATAGTTGTATAAATATTGATCACAGAAACTTTGTTGACGTGAGTTTTTTTATCCTCTGTGGACTAATTGACCGATATAAAGTGAATCTTTACGGCGGTTGACTGGTGTTCTATAATCCCAAAATTTGCAGTTATTCAACCGGTGCCATCGTTGGAGACATCAGTCTATAATTAACTAATTTATATTGTCATTTTGAAGTTCTTGACATCTGAGGCAATGACAATCATAATATGCAAACTTCGAATTTATAATAATAGAAAGATTCACCGTTTCAATATATACATTTATCATTTGCAACACTTTTCGTCCTCAGAGTGATTAATTGATTAATTAAATTAACAGTCACTGGGTATACATTTATTTTTTCATATAATTATATAACAAATAATTTAATATTTTTTAAATATATACCAAATTTGAGGGTGTTTTTAACAAAACAAAACAAATATATCTACAATTTGCTTTCATAATTTAATATATTTTAATATCGATTTTTATTTGTAAAATCCATTTTTCAAATAAACAAATAAACAAACCAAAATAATAACTATATACTTACTATTGCTATATTAAGCGTTTTTATATGTTTGTCATTTCATTATCATCATCTAAATATTATTAATTATCGTTTTTTAATTCTCATTTAACAAACTTATCCAAAAAATGTTGCGTATGTTATCAACAGTTGGATTTCTTTAAAAAAAATTTTTTTTTTAATATTTGACCATAAATCATATTTTCATATTTTAAGAGATTTCTTATCTTATCTTTTTATCGTACCATCGGATAGAAAAAGGTTTTTTTCAAACAAACAAATACTGTTTGAAGCATTCTACAACTTTTAATATAGTCACCAATTTTAAAAGCTAGAAAACAACTATATACATAATAATATTAGTGATTTTTAAACTAAAATATAATTTCAAACAATATTTAATAATTTACGTATAAGTGTAACGTATATTTATATACATAAAATCTGTTTGAATGATCGATACAATTTATAATTTTCCAAATTATGCTTTGAATATATCATATTGCATTAGATATTATATATTATGTTTTAAAATATTTTAATTACCATAGTTCTTTGGCCAACTGTATCAAATTTTTTTCACTCTAAAGACGTACTATATAGTTAGAAAAATAATAGTGAAGTAATTGGCAATTTCCGTTCAGCACAATACATAAGTCAAGAACGCTTTCAAATAATCTACTATTTCGGTATATTACTGGTGGCCTGTAGCCTGAAGCTTCTTCTTGGTGGTTTATTACTGTTATCAGGGGTTACGCTAGTCAGTGAGAAACAGCACTGTTCTAATCTTCCTTGGCATCAGTAATATATAGAAGTCGTATATTTGAAAGGTGGTATTAATGTGGTTTTCTTGACTTAGTTTATGTAAAATAGTTTATAGTTATAATTAAAAGAACAGTTGTTCAATTAGTCTATTACATAGGTTAATGTAAACGTTGTGTATTAAAAATTTTACATTTACATCGTCGAAAGTTATTAGTATATTTAGACGAATAAGTCTAGCCATCTTTTCGAGGATAACAAGTTAAAAGTATTCAATTTGTTTTTTAAATAATTATACGCAGTGACTTTAGTCAGGATAATTACATATAATGCTTTAGCACTTTTTATTATCAATTTCAACAACGGTTGAATTACGTGTATTTAACGCACGTTTCTTTGGTTTGAGTTATACGACGCTGTTGTTGTAGCTTTGATATCAATTATAACCTTTTGAAGTATAATTGAAGAAATTTTTTTTTTAATGAAAATAATAATTTATGAGTAATACAAGGAAACCGCTAAATATGCCGGAAAATGCTTTTTTAGTTTAACAGAAAGCATTGCAAATGTAATTAATAAGTGAGAATTAGTTATTCCATTGATTTTGTAAAATTAAATTATATGAATTAGCTGTATATATATAAACATTATATATATATATATACATTTAAACATTGTAATGCATTGGGATAAAAGTAAGAATTAACCTGAAAATATTATATTGTTTTACCTTCGCATTAAGTACCTTCAAATAGCTACATTTTTCTTTTATCAGATTGTCTTTGCTTCTAAGATGTTTTTTAAGATGCTTCTAGTCTGTTTTACGCCATTAATTTGTAAAAATGTTTGTAGACACGACTAATGTATTGCTTTTGTTAAAAAAATCGTAGATTCTACCAAACAGATTAACTTTACGAAGAACCTAGTATTTTCAATAACAAATTGTTCAAAATTATCAATCAAGAAGATTGCAAAAAATTATTAAGAATTCTCACATTTTTATCGAAATTGACCCATTTTAAAAATATACATTATTTCACTTCTTTTATTTACTTTAGCCTGATTCTTAACTTTGTATGTAGACTTTATTCCTCTTAACGTTAATGACTTGAGTTGTTAGCATCTCTGACGCTCTTGTTCTTGGAAGGAAAAGGCTAGATACCCATTTTCTAATATTGAAAATACATCTAAATTGAATGTCATATACCAACTGTCTCCTCAAATACATCTAAAAGAATTAATTAAAATTAAAATTATTTAATTGCTTCCTGTAATATAATTAGACTAACGTGTTTATAGCATTTGTCAAAGTAATATACATATACTTCCAATTCAAACGAAACATAAAAACAGAACACATTTAATTGAAGACAATGAATATATTTTCCTATCTTTTATATGTCATACATATATTATATATATATTTTACAAAACATTTAATAAAAGACAATGAATATATTTGTATACATATATAAATCATAATATGTAAGATATAAGTTTCTTTTAAATAATATATGGGAGGTAAATATTATTTAAAAGAAACTTCTAATCATAGAGTAATGATTAATAATTACTCTATGCTTCTAATATTGACAGTACTGACATCAGTCAAGACGGTATTATACTCGGGGCAAACCGACAAGTTATACGATCTATATCTATATAAGGCAACGTCAATAGACGTAGTTATGGAGATGTAATCCTATGTTTAAAAATGAGTTTGATATACCATTGATGCGGAAAATATATATGATCATTTGTTATCGGCATTTATACAGTTTACGAATTAGTATTTTGTTTATTGGTGCATTAAGTAGAAACTAGTAAATAGTTACAAAAATATAGCCATACTATTACGGGTAAAACTTAGATGATGTGACTTCTAATTTAATTTGGGCGTAGTTATATGGAGAGATAATTGAATCAAAATGGGTTTGATATTATGGTTTCCGAGAGGTGTCCAAATATATCCACCTACGCGTTTTTATCTTCAATTTATCATAATTAAGCTACTTATTTACACAATAAATTTCTTCTTTACTAGAGAAGTAACTTATTTACTATTTAAGTTGCATTTTGCACAAAAACTTGCTTATACATTTAGTAAAGAATTAATTTATTGTGCAAAGAAGTAACAATATTAGGAAATATACAGATTGTTTTCGAAAGAAGTAACTAATATTGTAAAGAAGCAGATTTATGTCGAAAGAAGAAACTTATTTCAAAGAAGCTGCTTCTTTAGTAAAGAAGTGGCTTAATTGTGATAAAAATACTTAGTTATATTTAGGCACCTCTCGGCAACCACGATTGATATACCATTGATGCGGAATATATATATATATATACGATAATTTGTTATAGCCATTTTTACAGTTGACAAATAAGTATTTCTTTATTGACCCGTTAAATATAAACTAGGTTACTAGTATTACAAAAATATAGCCATACTAATACGGGTTAAAATTAGATGTTGTTAAGTCTATTTTACATTGAAATAGATTTGGTTTCATAAAAATAAACTTAGTATAAATTTAGTATTACATAACGGATGAGTAGGTATATTCCAAAATTTATAGCATATTATTTTATTTTATGATAACTTTTCTGTGTACAACGCGCTCGCATGCATTGCAATTTGCATTTCTGTCCCTTAAAGTACATTTAAAGTTACACATTAGTTGCCAAAGTTGATAAATTAAGTACAATGTTTTAAAATAAAAAATATATATTTATTTATATACGTGTAACATCGATATAACTAACAAATATATGTAAGTGTATTCCAGCATCAGTAATAGTCCACGTTATAGTTGTTGTAGTTGTGAGATTGCAGACAAACGTTCAGATTACATGTCGTCCGGCCAGAAGCTGGTTCTCCTCAAAAGTTGATCACATTAAGCTTCTGTACCGAGTTCACAATCCCATAATTGCGTTGATTCTCTTGCACGCCTGCTGTCTGTGAGATGATGATTGCAGTGAAAGTGTGGAGCAGTTCGTGATGTAAAACTACTAAAATACATTCAAACTTGAAATTAAATAGTCTAGATGTGTATTTTATATTAGGATATGCATCATTTTGACATGCATTAAACAAATCGTGTTGAATAGTATAACATTCATGTGACATAAATGGAACTTAAATGGTAAATTATAAATACAATATGAAAAAAGTAATATTATTTAATACATGAACTTTAATTAATTATTATTAATCTTGAAAGAAGACATTTTTAACAGTATGACGAATTCTATCATTTCTTAATTTTCAAAGTTCCTTGTTAATGAAATAACCAAAAATCAAATCACTTCAGTTTACTTTACTTCACTACAAATAAACGTACTTTATATAAACTATGTGCAAACTTGTATTATTAAGCAATTTGAAATAGTTGCAAAACTGTTTTTGTTTAATTTGAAATTGCTTTAATTATTGCTCTAATTACTTTGTTTGCTTTTAATTAACGGAATTGATTCAAATTGCTTTAATTACTATACTGATTACAATACTTAGATAACCGAGAGTGCTTCTACAATTTATCATCTTATACTTTTCTATCGGAATAATTTCAATCTTTGATACACTTCTAAGGTGTAATTCTCTAACTCACTGAACACCAAAAGGAAGCATAAATAAGATCAATCGATCAATTCGATGCAATTATCCCAATCATCCAAGCAAATGATTTTAATTCGACATTTTATTTGATTTTAATTCGACATTTAACCTAGATGTGTGTCAAACGTACAGAATCTGTTTGTTATTACAAAAAATAAAAGGTCAGATAAAAAAACATTATTCTCCTATTTTATGCTTTATTTAAAAGTGTATTTATAGGACTTGTGTGTGCAGTTTCAACAGGAAGTCAGCTAATGTCTTTTAAGGGTAAGCATACATATATTCTTTCAGAAAATAGTATTTTGGTAATTATTTAAAACATATTATTTTGTTAATTACTTAATTTACTCTTTACTTTTGAATCTTTGAAATTTCGAAATTTTATTCGAAACAAAAAATTGATAAATTCGATACAAATTAGTCAAGATATTCATGCTTAAGTATGCCAGCATATATTTAAAATGAATAATTATATTTTAAATGAATTAAATATTTGTTCATTGTTCTAAATTTTTATTACCCTAAAATCATTATAATGAGATATTAATAATGTTATCTCTCGCTAGAAATAATTTAAATTATCATAAATGAAGGTTTATTTATAATAAGACAATGTGGTAGCATCGCCAAGCCAAGAACAACAGCGTCAGCAATTAGCTTGAGAAATGCTAACAACTCTAGTCATTAATTCTAAGGGGAATAGGCCTATCCTTATACCTAAAATGCATTTAAAAGCTCATTATTGGTATCATCGTAATTACCAGGCACTAAAAAACAACATTTATTTAATATGAACTTTTAAAAAGGTTTACGAATTATTTAAAAAATAGGTAAGTAAATTTCGATTACAAGTTCTTTTTTCTTCTTCTTATGTATGTTACGTCAGTCTTCTTCATTAATATTTACGTTTTATCGGAAAATACATGCTCTACATAAAATTTGACGATTCGTAGCATATCGTACTGATTTGCTCCGGCTACTATTACGTACGCAATATTATTTAGTGATCTGTAATCTTGCCTTCGCTTCATATATATTAATATGTATATATACATGTATACTAAATTCACATACATTACTCCCCTTTACTTTATTACTCCCGATATCTATGGCGTTTTCTGGATCGATAAGGTTCCCGATAGTATAATGTGTTATTTAATGTTTAGCTTTACTTCAAATTATCAAAATCATCACCAGCTTTTCCACTTATTTTATTTTGGAAATAGTATTATTATTATTTTAAATATTACTACATTTTGCAAAATTGAAATAAATATTATAAATCACATGTATATAGCTTACATTAGCTCGCCAATTTGTAAAAAATGTTTTAATCTTTCCGGAAAAGCATCAAAGCAATCTAACAGAAACTAAATTCCAGATATACACTTACTTATAAAGCATTAAAATAATAAATGTATCCATATATCTTTTGTTCAGTGGTTTAATCATTTAATCAAATTATTATTAAAAAAATTGTTTAAAGATATTAGAAAATGGATAAATTCGATTTATCTATCTCAAGCACACTTTGAAGATAAGAACATCAAAGTATAATTATGAAATAAAATTCCCTTATCTTTGATTAATAATTTATCATTTATACTTAATCTATACTTTGCATTTATGACTCAAACATTTCGTTTAATTCTCCAAAATGTAAAAAATTTCTTCATAAACAAGAAATATTTCTTGTTTGTCAATTAATTTAAAATATATATTTAGTCAAACGCGGATAAGCTTTCTTGTCTCTGAAACGTAAAGAAAGTATTTCATGCAGTCTCAAATTTCTAGGATTCAATTATTACTTTATATACTAATAACCTAAATTTCCATGACTACTTAGAAAGATTCTTAAGAAAGGTATACATTTGGAAATAACATTAGTCAAGTAAAACTTATTAAGACCAAAATAATATGCATTATTTCATACGAACAATTTTAACGCATTTTATACCTTGATATGTTACATAAATTAAAAATGTCAAATCATTAAATCGTACTAATTAATTTGTAAATTCAATTTTATCGAGACAAATATACTAATTTTTATAAATGTATTATATGTTATCATTAAATAAATCAAATATAATATTAATTCACCTTACAGGGAAATATGCTCCCGAAATATACGCATCGAAATAAATGAAAAAATAACGTTTTATGACCGTAACGTCATACGTAACTCACGCTGATTATAATATATCAACTTGTTACCAAAATTTTTCTTAATTTTGATATAAAATCTACTAAGTTAACATTTCTGCCTCCTATTATATTTTACTAAAAACTTCCTTAGTTGTATATACGACTATCTGACATAAGTGCCTCTCTATTTAAACGCTGAATTAAAAATGTATTCATCTAAAATACAAAATGCTTTTAGTCATTTACATTTTATATTAAAATTTGCAATATTTTTTGTCGTAATATATACCTACTTAACATTTAATGCATTCTTCATTTTGGATCTCTGCAGAACTTCATAAACTTTTTATATTTTATAAAATTTTATAAAATCAAGCATATTTTTCAAATACATTTTTATATATGAAATTAATGAACTCTATGTCAAATATAACTGAAAATATTGCACAATGTAATAATTAAAAATTTAATATTCGTATGTAAATATATCAACTAACATTTTAACTTATATTACAACTTAACTGTTTATAGATTAAACTTAGTTTTGTTAAAATTAATTTTAAGATCCATTTTAATCATTTTCAATAGTCATTCTTAAGTTCACTGCATGATTGCATGATAGTAATAATTAAATTAGAAAACAATATTATGCAGGTTGTTTTTAAAGCTTTTCTCCGTTATTACGATGACCTACAAAGTATCATTATAATTGCATATAATGAATGGTCAATTTAATAGTCTATTCAGATTAGTTTTTTTTATACGCGTGTAACTTAGAGCAACTGGTGTCAAACATTCTAGATTCGATTACTTGTGTGAAGCCTTTATAGAACCAATATTACCTTAAAAAATGTAGTCTTAAAATTAATAATTTGTTTAAATCATCAAAAAACCTGTATTTAATAATATAAAAATCAGATTGTATAAGCTAGAATGAGTAAGAATTATCAAAACTCTCATGTTTGACACCAGTTGATAAGTTGCATGCAAATAAACAAGCGAAACTGATTGACCATTGGTAGCATTAGCAGAAGTCCAATGCGTAAATTTATGTAGGTATAGTAAAGCATAATTAAACTTAAAAAAGTATATATTGTTTTAAATGTATTGTGCTAATTGAAAAATTGGAATATAATTTAATTTAGTTCAACAAATTCTTAACTTATAACTTATTTAATTTAACTCAACATGTATAGAAAGAAACTTTGACATCTATTATTCAAAAATGTGTATTTACAGAAATAAATAAGTGGTAGTATGGAAGAAATCAGACACATAAATACAATGATCGTTTTACGTTTCTTCTTGTTCCAGTTGAATTTAATGTAAATTTTGCATCAAATAAACCACAAACTATTTTTGTTGAAGCAAAGTACGTATAATGTTCATATATATAGATATGTATATATTAAGAAATTGTAAGAAATTTCTTATAAAAATAAGACTTTTGCCCAAAATCTTTTGAAAAATGATAATCTTTGGACGTCCACTTGTAATTTATTATTCAATGTTATATATTTGTGCTCTTTACGATAGTATATTGTTGATGGAAGCTCGACAAACGCCGCCGATTACTCATTTGACTTCCCTGTTTACTATCAATGTTTGTATCTTTATAACAGAAGCTGCGACGTATATCTCTAAGCAGAATCCAGAGTTCGGCACGAAATCGATCCCCTGTCAATACGTAGACAATAACATTGAAGCAGGAGTCAAGAACCACGAGTAGGCGTCCCATGAAGTAAAGAATATTGACACGGACTTCGTGGGAAACAATCAGGATGGATTCTGATAACTTTATTAAAAAAATGGGCGCCTCCATTGCGGTGAAGACAATTGCCAGTACGAGAACCGTGCGCGTCGCACGCCGATGGAAGTTCTGCCGACTTCGGTGTAAATTGTTCTGTCCCTCAGTTACTGGTTTTTGTGAGCATAGTGTGTAAATCATGATAATTGTAGCAATGAAAACGATGGCGATTGGGAGTGCGGACTGATAGGCGAAGACGCAATAAGTTTCAAAGTACTGGAACTCTTTGTAGCTCCCAAGGAGATAGTGATAGCTGATACTGTTGTTGTTACTGACACAAATTTCTGCATACTGTCCCAGGATTCGCACCAAGGAGAAGAGGTAGGATAAGAGATAGAACCCGAACATGTAGAGAAAGGTTCGCTTTCCACTGAAAAACTGATGAGAGAGACTTTCCATTGGACGAAAAATGGCCTCGCACCTCGAGAGGGCTATCAGAGCGACGAACCAATTCCTTGAGCACACCAGTGCGTTGATGTTCCAGAATACAATCGTCGAGTAGATCAGCAAGGGGACGTCTGGGATAGTGTAATCAGGGAGCAGAAGATTCTGCATGGCGAAGGCAATCACAAAAAGATTGAGTCCGATCTCCGATGAGGAGAGGATGGCGAGGTTGAGTCGAATTGAGCCAAGGCGACCTGCGGACTGGCGTCTACAGAGGACTACGATAGCCAGAAGGTGTCCCAGGAGACCCAATACTCCACCCATAAGAATGGTTAATTCGTGCCCGAAAATAGCTCGCGATATCACCTTGACGTCAGTCACGTTGTGTTTGGCTATGTGACTGGAACAATTGTCCACGTAGTGGATTACAAACATGATTGTGTAATGTGTACACTTGAGTCCCACTACAAATGTAATTACTGCAAGACTAGAACACCACCTTGGCGTTATCTATTACTCTGATTTAATGAAGAAACATTTTTGATATATCAAATAATATAATATAGTTATTTACCAATAGAATAACGTTTTAGCGCAGTTGTAAATCTCAATAAAAGAGAAGAGACAGAATAAACCAAGGCAACCAATCATTGGAATACTTTCCGTTAAGAGGATAAATGAATGTGCATCTTCTCCTTTGCCGAGTACAGTAATGCAATTTGATTGGTTATATTTGCCCTCATTCTGTAATGCTAGTCGAGAAGAATATCGCCTACTTAAGGTTTGAAACCCTGTGTTTCGTTGTCATAAGAAGATAAATTGGAAAAGCGCATTTTATATATATATATAGCATTTTGGCATATTGGGAATAAAAATTTATTATTGAATCCTATTAGGCGTAATATTATGATTATCCAAATAATATAAGTTCAGCATATTGAATAACTGAAAAAGTTGTAGCAAAATAAATTTAAATTAGATAAAATCAGAAAAATTATGTTTCAAAATAATAATATTATAAACGAGTGTTACAAAAGAAGCATTGAATTTGGACAATTTAAAAAAAATGTAAATTAATATTTAAATCAATCCCATTATATTTTTTTTTAAATTGCTCATTTAATCAGTTTCATAGTACTTTTTGAGCGTATAACTATACCGAGGTTGATACATGTAACTATCCTCTATTGTTATTATATTTAATGAAGTCTCACACAATTGACAGATTTAAAAAATCTCAATACTAGTAATCGTATAACTTCCTAAAATACCCACTTTTTTTGGTTTTGCAATGAAATGTTATTTTGATTAACTAACAAAAATACTTTAATACATATTTTAATTTTATTTAATAAATAGCAGTTCACATTATTCATACCACCCTCCCCTCTCCAGATTTGAGTACACAAACAGATAATCCAAAAATGTACCCTTTTGTAAAAAAATGAGCAGAAAATACTTTTTAGATAAAAATGCATATATCTCTCAGTTTCGTTGAAACACTGATTAATTTTATGTAATAATTCACAAAGTATAATAAAATAAGTTTTCTCGCTAAACGTTTAATTTCTTTAATGAATTTATGTCTTTAAAAAAAGATCAAAATGCATATTTTGATATAAACATGTTTGTAACAATCTTTTCAGTGGAATATATTATAAAACATCTTTGTTTAGCTTCATACAAAGTTTCAAAACTGTCTACTCTATTAAGAAGTTTAACAATGTTGGTAGGTGGCGCTAATGAGCTTCCCACGGGAATATCAATGCCCATCCGGTATTGTTGAGGCCCTAAACGAAAGTGGCAGCTAACACAGATTAGCTCAAATGTAAGGCGGCAAATGCACATTTTGTTTCTTACTTATTAGCATAATAATATTAAAGACCTAATATATCACCAAACATTGAAATCTAATAAAGTAATTCATAAATTCCAATATAATACTTTTTTACGCATAAAGGTATTATACACCTTTAAAGGTATATAAAGATATTGACACATACAGACACAACAGGATATAAAAGAAAAACAAATTACATTTCGAGTTTAATGTTATACAGTTATGATGCCTTGAAGTCGAAGCAGTCATTATATAATTTGTTATATATCTATTATTCTGAGGATTAGTTGAATATATGTACATATTTTATCCGTTTTAAGTAACGTTGTTCTTCGCCATGCATTCTAATTATTTAATTGTCTGAGGAAGTATGCTACATATTATCTTATTACAAATCTTATATCTATATATATTCTATAGATAAAGATTTGTAAATAGATTCATTTTCAGTAATATCCTATATTATAAGGTATGATAATAATATGATAATATTACGATAATAAGGTCATGTATTATCCCATTATGTTATGCCTAGCCACATTACATTATTTGTATAACTGTTTATTTAACAATAATACAAAAATATTGAATGTGTTTCATATTAACACATCTATTATTTTTTAAGTTGATACATGTTTTATCCCAACCTAAGTTTACTTTTCTTACTTTCTATGGCATGTATATAGTTTAACATTGCACATTACTCAAAATGAAAATAATAATACAAAATATTGTTAGAATAATGATAGTAATCATTCGATATATTATACAAATGTTGTTTTTGTGATTATTTAAAAATATATAAATTGCTTTGGATGATTACCGCTGTTCTTGATTATGTTCATTCTTATTTTATATGTACTTATCCTATTATAGATTAGAATAGATGTAGGTATCCATCAATTTAACCTCAATCTTATATTTTTTAAGCTGTGCCTATTTAATCACAAAAGTGTGCAAACTATCCCAGTCCACACTGCTGTGTTTAAAAGATGTTGTTAATAAGATTCCTGTTTAAAAAATAAAGAGTTTCTGGTTTAGTGCAATAGTTTCGTACAAATCGTTTGAATTTAGTTTTATTTTATTAGATACAACCTTTTTAAACACGTGTAAATGGCATATAATAAAGGAAATACATAACAATTACAGCCCAGCTATATTATACCGAACAAATGTAAATAACGTTTAATCATCTTATCGTTAATGATAAAGTACATTTTGAAGTAGTATTAAGACAATTATTAAAAACAATATTATTGTAGTATTAATAGTACCTACTTACTATACATATAGGTATATGAATACGTAATCGCTGTGTAGTAATTAACTTATACGAATAAAATCACATTTTATACATTTCATCTCGTATGTGCGTATATATATGTATATGTATGGCATAGTTATTAATTATACAGATAAAAAATATGTCGGAATGTTTTTATTATATTAATAGCTCTTAAACCGATATAATCCACCTCCCTCCATTTGAGTAATACAATCATTATCCTCATAAACCTTTTTTATTTTTGAATAGCTAATCTAAATAATATTATTGTAATTTAATAACACGAAGATTGGCTAGTAACAGGCATATACTGAAATATAATATATTGAATTATTTTTCAAATACTATGTTTAAACTAATTTATAGAAAATTTATAATTATTATTTTATTTATTTTGCCTGTAAGTAATTGAATAAAACATGTCTAGGTTATATATTTAGTAATTATAATATGTATATTAGTAGTTTAATAATACTATGTAAATTAAAAAAAGTATATTATACTTAAATAAATAATTACTTTTACTGCTTTATATATATAACTAAAATATTACAATTTTTACCTGTTTTTAATTGAGAGTACCTATCTACTACATTCATATATATAATTAATATACAACTGATTGATACAAATATTATAATACATCAGGTAAACCACATACAAAATTGAAACCAAACTGTAAACTAATTCGTCAATTGAATTTACGTATATAGAAATTGATTATAGGTATTATGTAGCAGCATTGACACACTTGGGTATTACCTGTTACTTTAATAAAATCAATGTTATGAACAATAGTGGATCACAACATAAAGCTATAGAAATCTAAATATTATTGACTACATTTCGGGGTAACATTAAACATCTATATATAATGCCTCTATAAATTTCTGTTAAAACTACAACCCATTTTAAAAACTAAATAGCACAATTTTCTAAGAATGTTTCAATCTTTATACTTTCCTTTACATACATGTATTGTATTATTAATATACATAATACATCTATCTAGCTTAGATTAACAGAAAATATCACAAAATCGAAATTTGAAAAATAAATATTTGATTAGAGGCATCTTACTGAAGTGCACTTAAAAAAACATATAAAACCATACAAAAAATACCAAATGGTAGCGACATGTTTCGTGTATTACAGTACACATCCTCAGCCATAGTAAATTAGTATTAAATTATTCAGGCATATATATATATAAAGATATAATAAATGGTGACTATAGTTATCATAACAGTTTGACGTTAGACATTAACCCTATTTCCTTGTCTACATTCCTTTTCATCAAATGACGTCTACCGCATTCATAAATATCTTAACGAAGAGATGGCAGCTCATATCGTCGACACATTCATTGGGTCGCGTCTTGCGACTACTGCAATAGCCTACTCTACGCCTGCTTTGCTTTCAGAATGAAACGTCTCCAACGCATCCAAAACTGCTGTACTAGACTAGTTAAACGCCTTCCGCGCGCACGTCTTTCGTCAACCTCTTCAGCGCTTCGAAATCTGCACTTATACACTGGTTCCCATAAAAAAAGGTAAAACGTGTTCAAAAACTGTTGTCTCGTGCACAAAGGAATTCAGGTTTCGGTCTTCAGGGATATCTTCTATATGCCTGCTCAAACCGGTCATGCTCAGACTGTGCCTGCAGCACTCTGGTCACCATCTGCAGCCCTTCTTCATCAACCGATCGCTGCGGGACTGCTGCCTCGTCTGCAGGTTTGTATTTCAGCGACCCCGATGACTGAACCGCCTTCCTTATCCATCCGTTCCGAGCGAGATATTGTTACAGTTAAAAAAACTGTCAAAAGCATACATTTTCTAATTATAGTATACTGTTCTTTGGCTATTTACCAGGCTTTTGTTTCATTTTTTATGTTTAATTTGTATTTGTATTTCATATTGATATTTCATTCGTTTTTTGACTGCATGCTTATATATTCTGTTATTTTCTGTTGTTCAACCTTGATTGATTTTTGCAGATATGCTGGTTAATTATAGTATTTATATTATTATTAGACGTAAGTAGGTATACATGAATTATGAGAGTAGAATTAAAATATTTCTTAAAAAAAAAAATTTACAGAATTAATTAGAGTTGCATTAATTTACTATGCTACACATGAAACATGTCGCTATCATTTCTGATTTTAGGGGGTTATATAAAACTCAATCAACTGACACATAGATGAATATCAGGTAACACATTTTCAATCATTATCATCGCGATAATACATGAAATTTAATATATAATTTTTTTAAACATTAATTAAAACATATGTGGTTAATTAACATTACTCCGTAACTTACTAAAAAAATTAAGTGAATGATTAATTTAAGAGATAATATTTATGTGAGGTAATAATATACTAGACATACAGAAACAAATATGAAATTTAATTAAATCATCTGCAAAAATTATACATGAACTAAAAGTTTGCACATATGTTACAAATGGCAGTTTTTATAATAGTTCAAAAATATTAAACAAATGTTTGATTTTTAACATCATTTATAATTTACAAAACTTTGAATTGGCTATAAATAACCCCCGGTTTGGACCATATTTAATTTCCCCGTCTCAGGCTGGCAGCTATGTCCTTCGATCGATTAGCGAGCTGAAAGGGTTCTTTTGGTCTGTCATACTCATGTGCAGTCTGTAATAATATGTTTCAAATATACACACATAATAATAATACTACTAATAATTAATTCATTCGAATTCGGACGAGAATGCAAAGAGACATTAGTATTTTATAAATATGTTTATATCCCTAAAGTAAAGGACTTTAACCGACTTTTGACCGTTTAAAATATGACTAAATATATTACGTGCTTGTCAAACTGTCATCATGTATGTTTCCCTTCTGTTATAATTATACATCTATTATAATAACATCCGGTCTGACACCTCTATATATCATCTGCAGTTAACATCAATTCATGTACAACATGTAATTACGTAGTATTTTGCTAATATAGCATATCGGTACGGTAACAAAATATGGACTGCCAAAGAATGGTCTGACGACAGAAAAAAATGTGGTATTCGTAATAATTCCAAAGAAGTGTGATACTCGAAAATGCCCTAATAATCGAACCATCTCTTTAATTTCACATACAAAAAAGATCTCCTCTACGTAGAATATATTTTAATAGATCGATATCGATTACAACAGCATATACATAGATAGAGAAATATCAAGGCACCAAGCAGATTTCCACGAAGGTAGAGGAAATGACACTGCTCAAATCTTTATGTAAACCAAGCTCTTTGACAGTAAGAACTCTCAGTGCGTGGCGATAGTGACTGGTTTTACATTGGAGAAGGTATAAGCAGGGATGCTTCTGCTCACCATATACTTATTCAGTGTATATGCTGAATGGGGTGATGAGAAATGCGCTAGAAAATGTTGAATGTGACATCCCTGTGTTGGAGAGGAAAACACAAACATACTACGATATGCAAATGGCACAAAATTGGACAGAAACAAAGAAGAAGATACAAGATTCGCAAGAAAAAGTTAGAATATCTAGCGAAGTAGCAGGGCTATATTTAAATATGAAGAAAACCAAGATTTTGATTATCGAAGATTATCCACAGCCCAATATTATAGCAGATGGAAAGGTAATCAATGTAGAAAAATAATTTAATTTCCTTGGATCAAATCTCAACATTAAGGGTGGGAGCACCAAAGAAGTAAAACAACGACTTCGGGGAGCCACGTTATAATTGTTTATGTTATAGTTCCTTTAATATAATTGAACATTTTATATTAGTTCCACTATTTGCATATTTAATACTTATTTTGACAACGAAATTACAATTGAAACAATGTGAAAATGGTAAGCAATTTAAATAAAAAACGACAAAAATAGTTTATAGACAATTACTTATTTACCAATTAACCTTTATGTGTATATGTTATGCTCATTTTGGGCAAAAAATGGGTATATTACTACATAAATAGCCATATTTTAATTGTTATTGTTCATAATTTTGCACGTATAAATATCATTCTTCCATGAGCATATGTATTTTAATAATAATACCTTATAATAAACATATTTAATTAATAATCCTACTATTAGTGTTAATTAGATAAACAAGTAAACATTGTTCAGTACAATGTAATACACACGAAAATATTGAGACATGAATATAATATAAGTAGTCATTAAAATTTAATAAAATATAATATCAACAAAGTTTACTTTTATGTATACACATGTATAATTCAACTTGATTTTACTTTACACATTTGTATAAATATTTATCCAGCTTTGTGGCATACATGTTTATGTTTTTACTTAATTTAAATATTGTATTAATTTATATACAATTGTATATACATGTCAATGTTATTTCATGCTTTAGTCATTATGAAGACTAACATGAATCAAATCAGGATAACCTTGTCACTAGTGAAGAGTGTGTTTTGACATTTTATGTTCTGACATGTCAAAATTTATCCACTCAACCTGTCCAATTTTGATATAATTTTATAAAAATATTATTATTTCAATATTAGCTAAAAGAATATAATGTTATTCTTTATTACTGTATTCAAAATAAATATTACTTTATTATATTAAAAATACTATAACTTTTATAACGAAGCAAGTCAAAATATTACTTAATTATGGTAATATCATATTTACTGTAAATTGAATAAAATGATAAGTTATAAAAATTCGTAATACCCCCATTTTTACTATACATATACCTGCTGTCAAGCTAATCAAAGTGTAATATACAAATTTTAATTTCAATAAGAAAAAAGCATTATTAATTGAACAATCCATATTAGCAATGAAATAATTTAATGGATGCTGACACATACAGGGTGGCCAAGAATTCCCAAAAAACTTTATTTAACTGCAGAAAAAACTTTATTTAACATTGTAGAATAAGTCATAAACTGCAAGATAACGTAATATGCTATTATCTGTCATAAGGGTCAACTTGTAAATTATCGTGAGCGATGCACAATCATAGTCTTCGAAAGGTACGATCAATGATGTGCATTAATGTAGTCAAAGGGACATAAAATAAAACCTATTTTAAATAAACAATATTGAAAAACAAAAAATCGATAATGGAACACAGTTTACCCCGCCTGTTTTAAAATTGATTATATGTAAAAGTTTTCTATGTTGTGATACGTTTATCCCTGATTTAAATGATATGAATATAATGTTTGCCTATTTTTTAATATCATTCCGATTTTGCTCCCCCCCCCTTAGGTACCGAATATATTATAAAAAAACAAAGTAGTTTAAAACTGATGTTGATATTTTATAGAAAATATGTGTAAAATTTCAGTTAAATTTATAAAAAGTCACACAAATTACGCCAATTCAAAAGTAGGCCACCAAGCGTTTTGTCACTAATTCAATTATATGTAGGTTGGACGTCGTGATATGTAGATAGCAAAGAGCGTTAACATGTTTAAAGGCGAATTTTATGAAACTTGTGTTGGTTAGTTTTATATAACTTTTATGTTGTGTAAGAGATAATAATGCAACATATTGAACAATATATTATAAACAATTCTACAATTTTAGACAGTTTCATAAATGCCACATGATTGTTTCACCTAGAGTTCAAAAGTTATAACTGCTCCTTTGCTCCGTGACAAAGTGTTATAAGTGATCCAGGTGATTCGAAAATGGAGTAATTTAAAAAAATTATTAGACGCTACAGTTATAATAAACACATTTTATATTAAATTTGTTATTTGTACAAACATATTTGTTTCGTTTTAATTCATTTGAATGTACGCTCTTCCGCTTTATCCCACGTTTTTGTAATTCGTATTTTTGTAAAACATATATTACTGATAAAAGTTACTTGTTAGCTTATTGAACATAATATTGGATATAATTAGATATAAAAAATACATTATAAATATTCTAAATATTATACCTATTTGTATATTTAAATACAATTGAATCTCTTGCAATATTACAATCTTTGTTGAATTTTAATATATGAATTCTTAAAAAATACTCTTAAAAAGACCGAACAGAACTATCGAACACATTACTATTGCAATTACTTTTTAGTTTGACTAATTTTGAACGTTCCCTTACTGTACAATACCAATGTTTCAAATACATACTTTCATTGCTAATTCAATTACTTCATTAATATTTGAACAAGTCAAAGTGTAACAGGGTCATATCTTGCGTTCGTTATAGTGTTCTCGTCACTCATTTGTATATTGTCTCCAGGGCAACCAGGCAGCTGTATGTAAAAAGAGTTGATTGAATGGGACTATTATGTGCATTATTTTGCATGTTTTTTTCATATCATGTAAATTGAGACACTAATTTATATTGTTTCCAAATTTTTAAAAGTAATTATTTTATATATATTATTTTTTAATTGTATTTTAACACACTAATGATTGATGTTATAATTAATAAATAACTTAAATTATTTTTTCGTCTCTACGACAAGCTAGTGATGAAATCAGATAATAAATATCTATTAAACATATACCTACCGAACATTATTTTTGATATATAGATATATATATCGATTTGTCTTGTTCACCCGAGAAAAAAAGTTTTTTCCGCCCCAAAGTGTCTTAAAAGCGCTAGAAAAAGCGCCCAAAAAGCATTCAATGTGCCACGTTTTGAGTGGGGTGCATAAGACACTGTTTTAATCTACCATTAATATGTAATGTATTTCAGATATTTAATTCAAAATATGAATATAATAATGTTAAATATATGTATAGGTAGTATTGCTTATAAATTATTAGTATAGACAAAAGAAAAAAAACGAATTTGTTAACTAATTATTCTAATTTATTTATCGATCTTATGGCCTATTTCCATCAAACTGATCCATTGATTATACTAAAGCCACTATTTTATTTAAATTCTCTCAATACAAAATATTATTTTGAAGTTTTGGGAATAGACTTTCCTAAAATCAGAACTTAATTTTAACCGTTATAGTCTGTTTACAGCATCCGTTTTCTAAAAAATCAGGTAAGTCGAGCGCACAGGACACATAGGTACATCAATTTGTGCCTCCAAGAGACATATATTTATATCTTTAATTGTATGTACATTGTACAATATTTACTACGGTGTATAATTGAATTGCAAAATATGCAAAAAATAGTTTGTGTATCCACTATTCCTACTTAACCTCCAAAGTTTATGTAAAGAGTATGTATGTCTAAATATAGATTTGCGTTCTTTTACTTAAATAGCATAACAAATATGTAAGTAATGAAATAGCTGGTATATATTTACAATGTTTCAGATAACTAAATATCATGTACATTAGTAGTATATCAAACTGTTATACAGTATTGAATAACTTATACTGAGGCAAGATTGTTCCGAATTTGGTCCAATTTAAAAAATGAACACATCAGAAAATGTTATATATATATGCTAATACTATCATAAATGTTTATTTCATTTTGCAATCGTAACAATATGTAAATCTCAATTGTATGAAACAAACGAATTAAATGTTTAATTCAAAAAGCTTTGTATGTAACTTTACGCCTGTACCAAGGGATGCATTATGTATGAAATGATTGCTTTGAAATTAGGCTATATCAATAGTTATTCTAGTATCGACTAAGACGAGTAGCAGCACGTTCGATATATGCAATTGGAATAGGAAGAATTTCGCTGTATAATTGCGAATAGTGATTGATTTTCACTGAATAACTGTTGAAACAACAGCTAAATCAAGATTGTGTCTGATTATTTATAAAGAAATATCAGAAAGGAAATTTTCCTTCTAGTGTTGTAAAACTTTTAAGAAACGTAAAAGCTCTAAGAAATCTTAAATTTCAAAGAATTTTGAGAGACAGTTAAAAAAAATGCAAGACTTATAAGAAATGTTTTTAACACACCTGTGAAATTTCTTTTAAGAGATAAGTCACGAATAACAATAAAATTCAGAGTGTGCACAAATGAAATTTGTTTATTTACAATAATTTATGAAAAATTGCGAAACTCTGGGAAACCATTTATCCGTCAGTATGTGTTAATACAATGTTAAAAAGTTTAAACACACATTGGTGTTTCATACTTTAGTAAATGAAACAGTATTTTAACTTTTGCGCATGTATATCTTTAAAAGTCTGTCTTGTGTAGCATTTACTCTATTTGGTTCTTTTTCACCACTTCATTACTTTAATATAATGTATATATATATATCCCTTGTTTTATAATCTACTAATTTCTGTATAATAGACAATTAAAATATTTTATAGATTTTTCTCATCAAATACGTCGACGTCAGATCAAATAGAGACAGACGGTTGAGATTTGAATTTTTTTAAATCGCGTATTTAGCCAAACCAAATGTTGACATTGCCATATCAAATGTGTCTAAGTAACATCAAATGCAGAGACACAATAATTTAATTTAACTGGGATTATTTCTTTATGTATTCTGGCAGTCTTAGATTAGTACATTATAGGAAACAATCAGTAATTAATGTTGAAACTACACATATGTGGGAAAGTAACGAAATAAGAAAAAATTATTATTGAACCATTTCGAGAAAGATTTAAATTTAAAGATATTAAAATTAATTATAACTAGTTATTTAACAAATAAATTAATATAATATATATATATATTACTATATATAAAACTAATATGATAATATTACTTTAAAAGTACATATATTTATATGTTATGCTTTTATACATACATATATGAATATTAATACAAAATTATATTATACATAATATTAAGTTTATTGTTAATTATTATTCATATATAGGTTTTGTATACAAAATACATAAAATACATTGCCGTTATTATCTTTGTATATATAACATATATAATACTATGCAATATCTTGTATGAGTATATCTTATGTTGCTGCTTGCTGCAAGGTCAACATGTTCAACTACTAGTGTGGGTACCGTCTTCAGGAAGCTAGAAGATTCTCCGAGAGACAGAAATACGGACGCGGTGAGCAATATGCGGTTGACATTTTCTCAATGGCTGATGCAAGAAGCCATAAACCGCAAAATGATCTTCATAAATGAAGCTGGCACTAATGTCTGGTGCAAAAGAAACCACGGACAAGCTTAGCGTTGTGCGAGATCAATGCATCCCGCATGGTGTTCTTTTCCACGATCTTCGCAGAGGGCCTATGCAGGGCGATCTTTTGTTGGTTTCCTTCAACGAATTCGCAATGTTTTACCCCAGAAATGATCACCGACGAATGATAAATCTACCAGAAACGATATAAGAACAATGATGGCTTTCTCCCTATTTCTTGGTCCTCAACATCGTAGAAAATTCTATTTCTCAATGGAAGGCAGCAATGCTGCGAGATCTGGCAGAAGTTCGCGATCAAGTACTTTTACAGCAACACGAAGAACACCTGGATACGAACGCTGCCGTAACAATAGCTGCAAAGGCTATATGGCTTACTACCGGCACTTGCAAACATATTTGTCAGCATGCATACTTCGACACAACATTCTTATGTAAAACAATTGTTCGCATTGTTCATGAACTGTAATAGGCTCACATTATTACATAGTGAATCTATTTTGTAATATTACCTACGTTTGTACAAATGTATATTTTTAGATTAATATAAGTAATTTCTTAAATAATTTTAAAATAATTTGTATATAATTTAAGATATTACAATACATAAAAAAAAACTCTTAGTAAACATTTATCACTAAGCCAGGAACTACTATTATAAAACAGAACGTTTTTAATATAGATGTAGTATTTAACATAACAAATAAATAAGCATTATTTATAACATTGTAATCCGTAATTGTTACATAACAAAATTTGATATAAATAGTTTTCGTCGGTTAGTGAAATAATTAAAAAGAAATCAAATCATTAATTACTACAAAGGTTATTTTTCAATGATATTTTAATATTAGTGTTCAATGTAATCAATTTAGAAGGAAATAATTATCTCCTTTTCAATTTGTGAACCTTGAGGACATTTTAATTTGTCATGTTGTAAAAATATAGTTTCTTTCCAATTTTCTTAGCTCATCTATTATACGAACGTACCTTATATGCATATATTTTTTACTAATAATGTAAATATTAAATGTGATAATAAATAATGGAAATATAGTAAATGTTATATTAAATAATGGAAATATAGTAAGTGCGATAATAAATAATGGAAATATAGTAAGTGTGATAATAAATAATGGAAATATAGTACCTAAATGTGATAATAAATAATGGAAACTTTGTAAATGTGGTCTTTTAATATACATTTGTAATAAATTGGTGGTATATTCCTTATATATATTATGTTTTACAAGATTGCAAGAGGGGCTGCTAAAGAGACCAAAATAAGGTCGAAACAGAGCGTTGTTCAGCTCTCCCTGTACTATAACTAGTGTAATTTATAATAGTAGAATGAAACGAATTTATATTTTTAATTAAATTTTCTTGCTATTTCTATTTTTATAATATAAAAGGCATAAAAGTTCATTGCATATATACAATAGTGTATCATACAATCTTTATATAAAATCTCATGTTAAGAGTAATATGCGTATGTACAATTTATATGAAAAGCGTTATATACCCACACATCTTCATTTGCCCAATCCCACTTATGTTGTACTTATGTTTTTGTTTTTGTTTTTATTTTGTGAATTAAAATTGTTTACTGTTCCTTAGATATACTAATAAGTAAGTGAAAAGATTAGTCTATGCTGTAAACTTCTTTTTTAGATTCTAATTAGATTCTAATAGATTCTAACAAAACAATCTGCTAGGTTCTGCAGTTATTCGCCTCATTAATTAATACTTAATTTGCTTAATTAGCCTAATAGTGTACAGTATTCATTAATTCAATAATTTAAAGTTATGCATGAAGATATAGTTAAGAGAGGAATAGACAGGCAAAGAGTACATAATTAGCAGCGCTGATTGCAAAATGACCGTGGGGCATGCCTATACTACGGTGTGATATATAATTAAATTGTAAAATATACAAACAATAATTTTGTAAACACTGTATATCCACTAAAAGGAACCACTAAAATGTATATACAGTGTATGTCTTATAAATATATATTTAAGTTCTTTAACTTAGCTTAACACATATATAAGTTCTTTAACTTAGCTTAACATATATATAAGTTCTTTAACTTAGCTTAACATATATATAAGTTCTTTAACTTAGCTTAACATATATTTAAGTTCTTGAACTTAGCTTAACATATATTTAAGTTCTTTAACTTAGCTTAACATATATTTAAGTTCTTTAACTTAGCTTAACATATATTTAAGTTCTTGAACTTAGCTTAACATATATATAAGTTATTTAACTTAGTTTAACATATATTTAAGTAACAAAATAGCCGGTATACATTATTAACAATGTTTCAGTTAACAAAATATTATATTCATTATTGTTTAAGAAAAATTACTATTCAGTATTGAATAACTTATACCTACTGAGACAAGAATATTCGGAATTTGAGTCATCAATGTGTCGAATTTGAAAAATAAACTAATCAGAAATGTTATATAATATATGTTATTAATATCATAAATGATTTTTTCATTTTGTATTCGTAACAACATGTAATTTTAACTTTTATGAAAAATCTAAATAGTTGTTTAGTTTAAATTCTTTATATTATGTTACTTTACGCCTGTACCAAAGGATGCAACTATTATTTATGAAACTATTGCTTTAAACTTAGGCTAAATCGATAATTATTCTAGTATCGACTATATGACTAGTGCAGTAAGTTCGATATATTATGTAATTGGAACAAGAAGCATTTCGCTGTATAATTGCAAATAGTGATTGATTTTCACTGAATAACTGTTATACAACAGCTAAATCAAGATTGTGTCTGATTATTTATAAAGAAATATCAGATAGGAAATTTTCCTTCTAGTGTTGTAAAACTTTTAAGAAACGTAAAAGCTCTAAGAAATCTTAAATTTCAAAGAATTTTGAGAGACAGTTAAAAAAAATGCAAGACTTATAAGAAATGTTTTTAACACATCTGTGAAATTTCTTTTAAGAGATAAGTCACGAATAACAATAAAATTCAGAGTAAGCGCAAATGAAACTTGTTTATTTACAATAAATAATTAAAAATTGCGAAACTCTGTGAAACCATTATTCAGTATGTGTTAATACAATGTTAAACAGTTTAAACACACATTGGTGTTTCATACTTTAGTAAATAAAGCAGTGTTTTAACTTTTGCACATTTATATCTTTGAACGTTTTTCTTGTGTATCATTTACTCTATTTGGTTCTTTTTCACCACTTCATTACTTTAATATACATCCCTTGTTTTGCAATCTATTTATTTCTATATATTAGATAATTAAAATATTTTCTAGGTTTTGTAGTTATTTGCCTAATTATGCGCTTAATAGTGTATAGTACATTTTTTTCATAATTTATAGTTATGAAGATTTAGTTAAGAGATGAATAGACAAGCAAAGAGTACATGACTGGTTGTGCTGAAGGGAAAAGGACAATAGGGCATACATGGTAGGATCGACCCCCTCCCTTACCTACATAATGTTATACTTCTTATACCTACTTATACACTGCGCTGTAACAAAACCTATATTTTGCAATAACAATATTTTTTCAATTATGTAAAATTATAGATGGATAGAAGAAGTACATGTACAAGATCATTTTCTTTTTAAGAGGGACACCATTTTGTAAAAGCGCGTCATAAAGATGACATGTTTTACACTGTTTTAGTCAGCGTGCTCTCTTTTTAATCTATCGTGTTTAAGACATAGCTCAGTTTGAAACAAAATACAATTAAATTTGGAGATATGCTTAGCAGTAATATATTTCTATATTTGTAGTCATTGCAATTTCATTAAATCAACAAATATCAATAAGTTATAAGAATGTTGTTTATAAATAAACCATTGTACATAATCTTAATATAGCTAAAGTAAAATATTCTAATAGATACTTCTCCAAGTATAACTAGAACTCATATACCCGTAAAACATGGTCTAGGTTTTTTATTTGTTTTATGTTTGCCTAAAAACTGAAAATACTAATTATTATTATTGCTCCTAACATGTACATACGGCCTTTTTTAACATTTATTTATTTAAGAAAAACATTATTACCATAGCTGATGAATGCAATAAATTGTGCAACTTTAAAACAATGTTTTACTCATTTTAAAATTGTTTTGTAGATTTTGGATAGGATCAAAGTATAAAAACAACATTTTTTGTTTGAGAAATATTTTTACATAATAAACTTATATATAGAAAAAAATTTAGTAACTAAACAATATTTCTTATTTACGAGATTACATATACACCTCACTGTGCCATGTAAATAAGACGACTGTTATTTATATTGAGAGCTTATTAAAAAACTAAATTATAAACAATGATAGTGTTTCGTACAGAAATGAGGAATTAATGATGAATTAGTTATTCATGACGTTTCACAATATAATCAATTCCGTTGACATCACCGACCTGAGTAGGTGACTATTTTTTCGTGTTTTAATCACGAAATATAATAAACGAATATAATTTACGTAATGAATGTCCTGCACGTTATTATTAATGCCTGTATTATTTGTTATATAAAGAACTCTGTTGATCTTTGTGTTGACGGAAGTATATCATATAAATACATGATATACGTATATACAGATATATGCGCAAATAAATAATACTAAATATATATAATGACAATATTGATATTATTGCATTTATATATAATAGATATAAATTTACTTCATTATTCTTACAGGAAGTTCGGTCACATAAAGTATTGTTATTCTCAAATGTTAATGTGTTTAACAATTCTAATTGAAAATCAATTTTATACTTTTATATAATTAATTATATATATAATCAATTTTATACTTTTATATAATTAATTTCTTTAAAACTATTTAATACGACACGATTAAATTAGATTAAATTAAATAGCATTCAGCAATTCTGAAATGATAATAATTACAAATTATGTAAATTATTCTTTAAACTCAATAACAGGTTTCAATTTAGCTCATTCGAACAAATTACGTACAGTATTTATGACATTATAACGTCAAAAAATTAGACACTTTTCTAACAACTATCATTTAAAAACAACTTACTACTTAGGAAAAAGTCTACTTTCATCGAGTAGCAACGTTAAAATTAATCAAAATGGGAAGATTTCAGCCCCTCTATAGTTTCAAGCCATAAATTATTTTAAGAGACATATTTTTTAAGAGCTTCTACATTTCACGCTTATTTAAAAACTTTGACACAATTGTAGCGTATTTAACTTGAAGAAAATGACATATTATATAGTTAAGTAAAATTCCAACTAAGGGTATATTAAAAAAAGAAAATGTTTTTGTATATTCGACAAGTAATTAGATATTCTATATAATTTTAGCATAGTTATATAGTTTATAGCATCTCTAAATACACCGTATGTTCGTAAAGTCTCTCCGCAGTGAATTAAATAAATACTTAATCATGTTAACACAACTGAAATATCCACGTCCCCTGACTGAATTCTAATCATCATTACTTTGTGTTGAGAAGAGCAAAAAGGTTTTTCTTTGCATAAAGACAACCAAGGCAATAAATCTACTGAAAATTACAATTACTCTTTTCATGGAGTCAATATTTTCTGAAATAAAGCTTTTATAGGTTTCAAAAGGTAATGAGTATAACTTAGATACAAATTTACTACAATGTATATGAGAATACTGATCAAACATAAAACTGAGAATTCTCAGTTTAATTGCAATTCCTAAATGAGTTTAAAGTTGCCCTGCGATAGTTAAGCATTCAAAGTAAGATATAAGTCAACCAAAAACGAATTATAGCAATCAAATATAGATTTAAGATGAATACAGCAGTCACATATTATATACCTATGTATATATATATTAAATAATACGTGCATATGTATTTATCCCTTTGTGCATTACACTGCAATTTGTCCATCAATATATATTAGAGAAATATAAATGGCATATTTGAAAATATACTTAACCCGGTATTGAATAATTGTGATAATTTGAAATGTATAACGTGATAGATAGAGTGCCCCTAACATCACATGAAAAATACTCTTTCAGTTAATGAGAATACTAGTAAATAACAAAATAAATTTTTTGTTTAATTATAAAATGAAGAAGAAAACAACATTGAAATTAGTAAAATTATATTGTGAGACGTTTGGGTTCTTTTTCTGCTTCTCGATGAGAAATCATCTCTCCCTGATGTTAGCTAATATTATCTTAGAACTTATTGAAAGTGAACTTTTTCCAATTTTTCTAGCAATAACTTTTTTCTCGATTCGTTATATAAACGATGTTTTGGCAGCTGGTTAATCGAGATTTCGACTTCACCCGTCTAAACTTCAGTAATATTTTGTACCCTTCTCTTAAACTCACCTATGAATGGGACACCAATAATTTAATTCCGCTTTTCTTGACATCGCTCTTTTGAAAATGTACGAGTATTATTATCTTAAATTAAAGGTTTTTTTATAAGCATATTCGTTCAATTTTCTTTCAATATATTTTTCTTTTTTTCATTCTAATAAAATCAAAACTTCGATTACTCAAAAGTTATACTTCTTCTCTCAACATGTGTAGGCCTGATTATTTTGATGATGAATTAACATCTAAAAACATACATCATTAAATATCTTTTAAACCTGGCTTATATACTAAATTTATTCTTCACAAAGACCTTTCTTCTAGCAAATGTTCTTTCTATAATCCTAAAATCAGACTTCCATTCACTCTCAAGAATAAAACATTTGTTCCATTTACTCAGTCTTTAAATTTCAAAACTAACATATCTCTACTAAGTCGTTCCAATCTAACATTATTTTTAATTATCCGATCAAACTAAATACAATATTTGTTTTAATCGCTTCTTCTTCTTCAGTTTCTCTTAACAGTTTAACGTATTCCCTGTAAAAATTATAAATTTGGATAAGAACATAAAGCCGCTTTTAAAAATGATAAAATGAATAATATTCTTATTGATCACTCAATTTCCATTGGCCACATCGTTGATTTATCCGCTTCTAAGCTAATTTATAATTGTAATACTTTTACATTTTGGCACATCGTTAAAGCATCTCTTTTAATGAATTTAATTATAATAATATCATTAATCTTAACGTCGGCTTTTTAATATTCATATTTCAGCAGCTAAATCCGCAATTAATACCCTCAAGCTTTCTTCATTACCTCCTACTTAACTCTAACTTCGATATGTACTTATTTCATGATTTTGTTGAATGTTTTTTATAATATTAAATAACAAATTCATAATATACAAATTATTTTCCTCTTACATATATGGTCTTATTTTTACTGGCGTTTTTTAGGATAGGGGGTTAACAAACTTATTTACGCTGTAGCATTGCAAATTACCGATTTGTTTCCAGTTTAAATCTGCGATAATAATAGAATAATTCATAAGTTAAGTAAATATACCCAAGCAAAAGCATGATCGCAATGTATTCTTATATTTCCCTGAATTAAATTTTATATATTTTATCTTTCGTGTAATTTGAATAAACCAAAATATTGGGCATGTAACAGATGTTGCATTAGACATTACAATTATGTAGACACGTATACAATGATTTTTTCACGATGTCACGTATACACAATAAATTATTTAGTGGAACATCATGTATTAGTACTCTGTCACGAAATACTGTTAAGGCATGTAAATTTGAACTTTGTTTATAGCAAATTATACTGTTTTTGTTAATATTCGTAAAGAAATTCCCTAAGTAGACTTAAAAGCAGACAAAAAATATATTGTAAACCGATAAATTCAATTAAAAAATTAACATAATATATGTTATACAAAATTTACAAGATGTTATTGAATATATTCAAATTTTACATCGTAAATGATTATTTGGAAATCAAATTATAAACATAATATACAAAATTCATACGCTTTTATATATTACTTTAGAATACTTTAACAATAATATAAGATATAAGATAGCATGATATATAGAGTTAAATCTAATTTCAAGATGTTCATATTCAATGCATTTTTACTATTGTTCTCATTAAATCTTTTTGAAGAAATTGTTCTAAAAGTTATCTTGCAATTAAAAATTTTATTTGTACGCAAAAATGCATATAATTCGTGTGTTTTATGTGAACAAATTTCAAACTGAATTTTTTTAATCAACTGTTAAGAAATGTTGATAACAAATAATAAAAATAAATAAAAATTATAACAAATTTTGACAATTTTAATGTCCATAATATAAACATAAGTAATAAATCGGTTAAAGTTTTCATAGAATTTGTTGTTAAACTTGTTTTGCAAGTATGCATAAAAAATGTATATATCAGAAATTATTAAAATTACGAGACAAGAAAGACTGGTTTTGTGGATTTCAGTTTTGTAAAGAATGACAATATCAATTTCCGGCGTTTATAAAATTTTAAGGCTTCAGAAATAAACTAACTGTGACTTTATGAAGAAGGCTATTGTATTAATACAATAAATATAACATAATATGCAATATTTTACATGTAGGTATAAAACAATTTAAATTATATAGTTAGCAAAACTTCAATTTCTAATTTTTTGCAGTCTTAATATGTTGTATACAATTTGATGGGATTACTTCGTTATTTCCGCTACATTTAAGACAATCTCCACAATTTATTCTTCAGTTCGAGTGATCTTTTGTTATATTTATTTTACTATGTAAGGTTATATTTATATTTTCAATAAGTATATATGTGGATTTTATTTTAGATAGTAGTAACATATAAATATCCAATGTCAATTATTAACTTAGAAAGTATTTGAAATCACCATTATAATCAATTTTAATTTTTATGAACCTCATTTAATTTAGTTACATTTTTTGTAATCTATATTTTTATATACTTTGTTAAATTTTCAAAAAAGCTTTATTACTGTTTTGAATTTAATCTTGGTTTATTTTAAATCCATTTTAAGTTAAATATATGTAATTAATCACAATGTTTAATTTAAAAACGCATACATTTTACAAATCATTTTTGTTATAAGTTATGTTATATTTAATAATGTTACAAATATCTATTTTGAATTGCATTTTCACAGCATTAGTGATAACAAAAAAACCTTTTCAAAAACAAAACGTTTTATATGAAACTTATTTAGCCAAGTTTATCCTACGAAATGACTGTGGAAGCCAAATAAAGTGTTTCTATAATTTTCGTAAGTAGGTACCAACATAAAACAATTAAAATGTGAAAGTATCCACTTAAAATATAAACTGCCTCAATTCCATTTTCCCACATTTACCATTAATATTATAAAACCATTTTTTTATTTATTCATGTAGCTCAGTTTAACTTTAAAGAACTCAATAATAATATATGAAAATTATAAAATTATGTATTACTTATGCACTGTTTTTATGTACTTATTCGTGTTACTACAAATATAATATATATAAACCGGCGTCTCTTTATGACATTTTCCAATATTTCACAATTAAAAGTGAAACCAATCTCTGTCTACATCGTAAATAGTATTTAAGCGAAATCAAAAAGATATATACATATTTTCTTTACTTCTTTAAACAAATAATTGTTTATCACAATTGCACTATATAAACAATGGTATGATGTATATATAGTATAAACATATTAGGAAAGCATATTATTATTCAGATATTTGTTCAGAAATAAATTATGAATTAAATAATATAAAAAGAGTAAATAAGCAAGTATAATGAATTTGGACAATTTCGTCTTTCGCAATAGTAATATTAGGGTTACTAAATCTGACCGACCGCGACGTCTATATTTAACCAAGACTCTATATTTTACAGTAACTCTAGCTGCTATTATGCAGAGTCGTTTGAGGAGATTCATGATAAAGACACTATATGCTCATTCTCATTTTATTTAATCATTTAGAAAGAGGTCAATCATGAGCACATCTGGGGGCTTCCTCAAATTTTATCAGAAAAGTTAGAACACTTATATGGAGTTATTATATTGATATACTCATAGATATAAGTGATATTTGTAATATTTAAAGATGAAATAAATATTCTACATTTACTTGACTTTTATTAGAAGTATGTAAATCACTGTTTCGGGGAAAAACATATTAATCTTCAGATCTATTAAAAAATAAATTAAATTTGTAAAGTGAAAAACACGGTACATAAGTTCAATATATGAAGACTTTAAATAATTTCATATTTCACCATATAAATAATAAGGTCGCTAAATTTTATATTAGACAGCCGACGTCTATAATCAATCAGGATTACATATCTTACAAGAGTTCTGGCAGCCATTATGCAAGAGATAAACAAGGCACTCCTAAATTTGAATATTTCGAGGAGCTTAATGAGCGAGACAAGATAGACAATCTCATTTTATATAAATATTTTATAAAGAGGTCAATCATGTATGGCAGCCGAAAGTGTCCAAAATGAAATTCACTCTAATAGTTATAAAATGCAGGCATTTTACACATATTATGTAACATTATGTGCACAGTATGTAACATTACGTGACATTATGTAACGTTATGTAACATTACGGGACATTATGTGACATTATATAAAATTATGTTACATTATGTGAATTTTGTTTTGAACTCTTTCGACGGCCATAATCATGAGCATATCTGGAGACTTCCTCACATTTTATCATAAAAGTTAGAGGATATAATTACAATCCCAATTTGAGGAAATCCCAGAGAAACCACGCGGCTTGCAAAGAAAAGAAACATCTCAATTCAAAGCTTCCAAACTTATTTCGGGGATCGAAAAAGCCTCATGCACTTGATAATGGACTATTAATCCTATCTAAATTCCATTTACTACTCCAAATCGCAGGGGAGTAGGGTAAGGGGGCGTAGCAAACTTCTAAAAATATTAAAACTCTCAAATATAATAACGTTTTGAAACTTCGCATGTACTTAATCCAAGAGGCGCTTAAGATGTTCCATTGAAAAGTAAATAATTTAAAAATAGATTTTGTTACAATTTTACAAATTAAATAATTAAAGTTGTCAAATTTTTCATATTTTCATATACAAGGACATTTTTCTTATATATGCAAGATTGTTCATAAATTGTTATTAAATTATATAAATAGAATATTGTAATAATTCTTAAGTTTTCATTCATACAATTGCATAATTAAAATTTATACAAATTTAAATATATCAAGAAATATAAAATGAAAACATAATTGAACATTATAGAAATTCTTCACGACTTTTATTGATAACAAATATTATACCTACACTTAAAAAAACGTGTATTAGAGATTAACTGTGGCAATATGTAATATTTATTTTATTTTCAGTTACATTATTGTAAACTGTTCTATCCCAATTCCATTTATAATCGAATACATTAATGTGATAACCACATATTAAATTGTTGCTTTTTTATGTATTTTAGATGGAGTAAACTTGTGAAACGTATACCCTTTTTTTAGAAAAATTGTAATTTATTTTGTAAATGTGTCTGATGTAACTGTTCTAATTTTTATCTAAATATTCATGAGTTTATTTGAAATTTTGAATATGTTGAACAATATTTACATGGATTTTAACTTCATTTTTTTATTAAGCGAGATTTAGAGTCGAAGGAAAATGTCACTTTTATATATTTCTGGAGAATATCTTCAATTTAGTAAGTACAAATAATATATAACAATACTGTATCATAATGGCAAACTGGCATTTTGTTGGAAATGTTAGTATTAATATTATTAGTTCGATAAGTTAACTTACATGTTTATTCTTTTACATTATATTATATATATTGTGCACTTTTAGTGGAAGTCACTAAGTGTACAAATATACACTATTTTCCAAAATAAATGACACAATTGCATTTTTAATAAAAAATAAAAAGTAATCTGAACGTCTATGTCTCTTTGTATGTTAAGAAATATTTAATTATTAATAAATATTTGATAGCCCTGACAAAGGCTGTTGTCACGTTTTCAAGTGGGTAGGGGGGGCTTAATGTGGATCAGTAGTGAGTGTGACGTCCATGAGCTTCTATGACAGCTTGAACTCTTTTGAGAAGGCTCAAGACCAAACTGTCAATGAAGTTTTGGGGAAGATTGTTTCACTCTTCTTGAACCCGGGCACTCAGCTGCTTAAGTGACTCTGCTGGGTGAGGTCGGTTGTTGATTCTACAAGCGATGGCATCCCATACGTGTTCAATTGGATTCAGGTCAGGGCTTCTAGAAGGCCATGGAAGGACTCGAACTTCGGCATCTTCCAAGAATTGACGGACACGAGCAGCACTATGGGCAGGCGCGTTATCTTGCTGGAAGATGGAATTCTCGGGTATCTCAGCTGAAATCATAGCTACTGGCATTTCAGGAGAAAATAAACCGATTGTCAGACCTCACTTAAAAGCATTATGGTAATCTCCAAGTTTCCCGCGTTAAATTATTTTCGCTTTTTTACATTTTTTACGATTTTTTTAACGTTTTTTTAATAAGAAAAACATAAATATCCATAAGTGTTTATAAGTGTTGCAACAAGAAACATTATACATGAATCACAAGTAACAAATCAGAAGTCGTAATAATGTCTAATCCCATACAGGATATTTCCGAAAAAGTTAGTCTGTATAACGCGGCGCCAGAGAAACTCCTGCAGGAGATGGGTAAGGATTAATACATAAGTATTAAGTATTTTTCTTTAATTATTTATTTTACTTATTAATTTAAGTATTTAATACATTAAAATAAAAACGAAAAATAATTTAACAAAAAAACAGTTAAAAAAATATATAAAAAACGTAAAAAACAAGCAAAAACCCCGTAAAAAACGAAAATAATGTAACGCGGGAAAATTGGAGATTACCAGCATTATTCTCTTTTACTTGCTCCATATCAAAAACTGTAATGAACAGGCAATAGCAAATCTGGATTTAAATAATCTAGTAGCATAGAGTACCTACAACCAATTTAATCTCGCATTTTGATATTCTTATCTCGGAACTAATCAGATTAATTCATAAATCAATTCGAAAATGCTTCAATCCGAGTTGAATTATCAATTTTAAATATCAGCCAATACTATAGTTGCCTTTTACAATCATGCCATAATAAATTTAATCACCCAGTATGATGTACTCAAATTTAACCAATACACAAAAGCTTAGCTAACTAAGCAGCATTTGTGTCATTTATTTTGGAAAATAGTGTATGTATGTCATAGGGGAGGGTGGGGCAAAGCGCAAAATATTAACGCAAAATAAACGCAAAATATTATTTTTTAACGTTTCTGTAGTATGCACGAATCTTAAATTTATGTTCCAAATAGATTAATTAAAACACATCAAGAATGTATTT
>JAYRBW010145677.1:0-14736 GCA_036023295.1 Invenusta paracnida | reverse complement strand
CAGGTGCGTATCGCTGCTCTGCTGCATTAAGAAATCTAGAACCAGCAAGAGTTATCCTCCAGCCATCATCACAACAGGCTGGGGCTTGGTTGACGCTACAATATTAAAATAGCTACCAATGTGATCAATAAAATTATACAAACGATACATTTCTTGAAGTGAAAAAAATATATAATATTTTCTAATAATCTAAATCATGGAGACTGTGTTTGTATATACCAATTTAATTAGCAATGTAAATAGAGCACAATTCAAATTTCTACAAATATTTTTATGTAGAAATATTATAAGAACAATTCGAGCATTACAATAAGGCACTATTCAAATTTTTGAAACGTTCAGTTAGATTAATACTATGTGACATTTTTTTAAATCATACTATACTTATTGGTATAGGTGTGATATATGTACACTATATACCTTCTTGTTATTGTATAATATAAATATCTATTTTCTTGGATACATTTGCTCTAAGACTTACGAGTAAGAGCAAGAAAGGGTAAGCCAAATTAACTAATTCAAATTACTTTTTAAACTTTTTTTTTGGTGTTTGATATTTGTCATACAGATTTTAAAACTAAAAAATATATGCCAAATTGAATAATAGACTAGTGCAAGTGGCAGTTGCAGTGGCAATGCATTTTTATTTATTTTATTTTGTGGATTTCATATTAATATTATTCAATCAAATTCAATCTCAAGCCCAAAAACCTAATAATAATATGTTATACCCTATCCTATGAGTATGACATATAGGCATAGATTTTTAATGATTTTGTCTTTTCAAAAATATAAAAAATTAGAAATTAATGTTCATTATTTTTTTCAAATTATATTTATGACACTCATATACTTTAAGTTCACCAAATGGTTAACAATTAAGACTTAAAAACATTATTATTAAAAAAATATTATTTAATTAATATCATAATTATTAATATACTAATATTAATAAAAGTGTTACTAGTAAAATTGTATTAATTTATATAAATTAATATAGTTATGTATTTAAGTATTCATTTTAAAATGATTTATTTCAAAGTAATAATCACTAACTTTAAGCACACTAGCCTTAAATCATTCCACAATTTTAAAATGAATCTTTGTCCAAATTAAATATTACTATACAGATTTTATAAGAAAATAAATATCAAGGCTTCAAGATAGATAAAACAAAAAAGAAATCAAATAATAATAATAAAAAGAGGCAAATATAACTTTCAATATTTAAAAGTCTCTACTATATATATATTAAATATATAAACCCTTTCATAAAATTGTATATAAATATTTTATAACTAAAAATTAATTTCAAAAATAAACCTATTATAAGAATAATTTAATTAAATGTAAATAATTTTTATTATATACCTTTATAAATACAAAGGAATGTAAAAATGTTGCCTCACCCTATTTTTTTATAGGTTATTTCAATATTTTTTCAATTTTATTTTATAATTTTTTGTTTTTAATAAATAGTATATTGTTTTAACTTATCAGAATAATATTACACAAATAAACATAATATAATCAGAATATTATTTTACGATACAATTAATATCAATCATATGAGGTGGTACTGAAGAGGACCTTTATCACATTCTCAGAAAGGTATTTGGTTGATCCACCATGTGCTGCAATCATGGCTTCCATTCTCCTTGACATTAATTGAATGAGACTGGTAAGAAGCTCTGCTGGCACATTGAGTGGTTGCACATAATGCCTCCAAACCATTCACTTAAACAGAATCAACCTCATGTTGCAGGTTACTCCAGAGATTTTCAATAGGATTAAATTGAGAGACTGTGCAGACCATGAGAGAGTGGCATTATGATTGTGGTTTAAAAACTGTGGAGTGACATGAGCAGTATGGCAAGTGGCATTGTCTTCTTGAAGAGTCAGACCATTACTGGATAAGTCAGCAGGAAGGATATTGTTATCAAAAGATCTGCAAAGGACTATCCATTCAGCCTACTGTTGATTCTGATAAGAGGAAGATGGCCATTGGCAATCCCCAGACCTGAATACCACCACCACAGGAATGAACAATTGGTTGGATATGCTGCCTCTGAAGAGCAGCTTCACCACTTCACTGAACATAATGCCATTGACAGGTCGCCACTAGATGGATTGGGATTTCATCAGTAAAAACAACATTCTGCCATTCCTGTACTGACCAATGTTGTGACTCTCATGCCCAGGCTAAGCATAATATTTGGTGCCTTTCTGTGAGAAGTGGCTTCTTGACAGCGATTCTTCCCATGAGACCAACTGCACAAAGTTTTCTCTTCACTGTATCAACAAAGGCTTGAACCCCATATTCATGATGTCATCTCTGACATAGCTGGTGGGAGACTTGTTAAGGATTGGTGCTGCTCATTGGAATCAAAGTTTGATCATCTCTTGGTGCTGACACTGTTGGATGTCCAGCTCTGGGGAGATCATCTACAGAGTGAGTATACTAATGTGTTTTGCTAAAAGCTGCTATACAGTTCTTCTGTCAAGATCAAAATCTCTCAAAAGTTGTGACACAGTGACATAGGATTCATTATGAAGAGCCACAATGCAAATAAATTTGTCATGAAATAAGTAGTGAGCTGGCATGTTGGAGTCACTCTGATGAAAACCATTTGCTAGTTTGGCTTTTTATTGTTATTCATCTAATCATCTTGTTAACCAATACAGTGCAAGCTGACAGTTATATGTAATTGCAATGGGGATTCATTTGCTGTAGGTTAGCTCTTGTGAAATGTAAGCCTAATCAACCTTGGCACTTATGTGTAGGTGTGTGTGCAGTTTTCCTCTCTAATTGATTGCCTGTATACATCCAGAGGTGAGTCACATTGCCCTTGTTTACTTGTCTACTTTAGCAAGAGATTTAAGAGTGTTGATAGACTACCTACAAATATTATGTAATAATTAGAATTGAACTAATTTGCCACAGCTTGTCTTAGGTAAGTACTTTTACTTGAAAAATGAGTCATGGATTAGAAGGGTATATCTTATTACAATGATACATTTATAAATCTTAATAGTAGAGTGGTATTGTTAATTAAATGTAGTCAAACAGTAAAAAACATTAAAATATCCATTAAAAAATAGGTGTGTAGCTACACTTTTGTATGGCCCTGTATATAAATAATACATTTTTGCAAGTTTTAATATATAAATTAAATATAATATTTTACTTTATGTATTCAAAAAATTATTCTTCTTTCATTCATTTTTTAATTAATAACATAAACTTATAAAAATATCACGAATTACACTAAAAGTAATTATAGTTTTATATAACTTTAAAAAAATTGTTTTAATAAAATATATTCAGAATCATAACTACCTTGATACAATTAATATAAATGAGACATTTGGCCAACAGGAACATTTAAAAAAATAAAAAGTAGGCAATGCACTCACCAATGCACATAACTAATCTTTAATATAATAGAGTATGAAATATAACAGACACAGATATAGGATTTTCATTTTGGCAGGAAGGATTCATTTCTGGGTAGTACAACATTTGTTTAATAACTTTATCTTAAATATACATAGAATTAACATATAAAAATAAGTGTAATATACAGCAAATAATTATTCCTACTGAATTTTTTAGAGAAGGATTACAATTTGACAACACTTATAAATGTAACGAAGCTTATGATAACACTTAGTAAAATATTGATTAAAGATCAAAAGTCCATCATTTATTTTTATATTAATTATATTAATTTTATACTGATTAAATGTTTGTAAAAAAACCCAATAAATTGCAGTAATATAGCAATAAAACAGCATAGTATAAAACAATTCCAAAATTTTTTAATAATGTATTAAACAAGATACATTTATATTGTGCCTATAGCATTTTCTGTTTGTAATATATACATACATCTTGATTTTTACATGTTGACATTATAAAATTTAATTGCCTAAAATAATTTCTAATGAACTGATTTCTTTAATTTCTGAGCAATACATTTGACAGCTAACTTCTAACATATTGGGCAATTAACTTAATGGTTAGCTCTGCACTAGAGAGTATATAATATTAGTATATTTATCATTTTTATATCAAAAGATAACTATACTTCTGCCACTTAATATGTGAATGACTGGAGATAAAATTAAAATTATGCAACCAATGAAAGGCAAAATATTGGTCTTGTTCAATCAAATAAGAGCCAACATTATATGTTTGAAGATTTGCTTGATTATCAGTAAACAAAATATTTTTTGTGTAAAAAAATTATAAGATCAAACTGAAATTGATGTAAGAGAAAATTAAAAGAAAATAAAATAAAAGTTTCAACAATTATGTAGGCAAGCCAAGACCCCAATTAAAATTATTAAAGCTTATCTTAATGGAGTGTATATTTAAAAATGGGGAGGGTGCCAAAATCTCACCAATTCAATTCAATCTCGCCCCCTAATCTCTCACCACTAAATATACACCTAAATATATTTATTGATTTTGGTTATTATATGACTGTCTGCTCCTTTTCAACTTGTGTGCCTTTATTTGAAAATATTTGCTTCAATTCTTTAATTGAACTAGTTACAACACAGTAGATTGTTTTTATTGACAAAGAGAATAGATGCTTTCATGTCCTTGTTTTTTCTTGTGCTTTTAAAATTATATATGTCTAAATGCAAAACATAATTTTTTGCTGTGTTATATTTTTATAATTTATTTATTATTCAAAATATTGCAAATTTATTTCCATATATTTTAAGTAAATATAACATGCTTTTATAACAATACATTATTATATTTCAACAAATATTTAAGATTATAAAATATACGTAGGTAGTTGATAGCATATTTTTCTTTTTTACATCTTCATTGACAGAATAGGAATACTCATCCAATGAATAAGGTTCTAGTATTTTCATGGAATCTACAATTACTCATATAAAAACAACTACAATCAGCTAGTTTGATTTTTTAAGCTATTTACCAATGATTTGGATAATATAAAAATAAATTAAATTACTTTTATTGAAATATTTGTAGGTTAAAGACAAAATATTTATGATTTAAGTTGCAAATAAACATTATTCTTTTTCTTGAAATTACAACATCCCTCCAGAGAAAGCTGTTGGCTACTCAGTCATCATGTCTAGCGATTCTATAATTACTTATAACTCTATGATTTGTATAGCTATAAAATAAGTAGAAAAAATAGAGTAATACATGATAGCGACATGTTGATGTATTGCAATACACATCATCAGGCATAGTAAATTAATAATTAATGATACAGGCATATATATATTTATTTATTTATATATTTATATATTTCTTTCTATCTATATATATATATATGCCTGTATAATTTACTATTAATTTACTATGCTTGATGATGTTTATTCTAATAAACAAAACACGTCGCTATCATGTAATAATCTGTATTTTTCTTTTCCATGATTTGTAATCTTATTTTCAAGAATCATACGTTTGAAAGGGTCCCGACACAACAGGCATGTCACGTAAGGTGCCTTTAACGGGCCGATCATTGGTAATTGTCCTCTCAACGACCTCGGAACGTGTCCCCAAACTGTCTAGCTCTGATCTCTTCCTCGCCTTCCAAGCAGCCAACGACGTTCTCTACTGGAATCTAAATTTGAGCGAGGCGGTCAATAACTGTCGATTGGTGGGCAACTTTTTACCCAGCGCTCTTTTGATCGACGGCCTTGACCTACATCTTGAAGCACTCAAGCTGGCCTGGAGTAAACGGCTACTACGAGCTCCCAAGGGCTATGCTATTCAGAATCTTGGTGAGTGATTGTCTCTATATTATAATATTTCAAAAGAGAGGGGTTATCTTATGAGTCCTCCACCTTATTTAGTAATGCATAATATATTCACGGAAAATATTCTTTCTACATTAAAATGGTCTAATTGGATAATTTTAGAAATCAAAGTCAACAAATAAAACTTTGAAATGTTATCGGAGTTCCAGATAAACAGGCATTCTGTTTCCAGAGGTTGCTTGAATGCATCAAGAAATGTGTCACTTTGGATGATTTATTTTAAATTATAAAACATTTTTACATTCTTTTTTGAATGTTTTTAGTAATTTTTTAGTTTTGAATAAATATAGCTTTTTGTGACTTTTTTATTACAAAATTTTGATTTTTTACTTTATATATTGATATTTTTGTTTTGAAGTTAGTTGTCGAAAGTATTAGGTCATAAAACCCTCGACAAATTTTCAACGCTTACGAAAAATCGATATACATTGTTATTTTAAAAGTTTTGCTTTTATATATTTTAAATTCTGAAGTGTTTTTTTTGACTTGAGGTGTTTTTCAAAAAATTATACTGTTAAACAAACTTTAAATTATAATTGCTTTATTACATAAACTGCATCTCTAAAACTTTATTTAACGTATTTAGTTTAAATATATTTATTGATTTTTTAAATACTGTAAAACACTTTTGATAAAGAGAAATTATTTCATTTCATAGTTCAATTATCAAAATTATGAAGAAGAAATTTTTGAAATAAAATTCTCCTTTGGTCGTGAGGTCATTTGAATGTGATATCCCTGTAAACTGATGTAAACGGTTGCTACAAAATGTGTATTCTCAATTTTCAAGACATCAAAAAATAAATGAGATAAATGTGTTGAAACAGGGGCGTATATAGAGTTAACGGAAGTTATCTAATGAATTAATAACCGATAGAAACATTTAAAATCTTAAGAAATTTTAGTTTACATTTAAACATAACAAGACGAATTCCAACAAAATCAATTACCATTATCTTTGCATTGTGTTTGTCAATTTCATACTGATTTTAATGTAGAATAAAATATGTATATATTGTATATGAAAAATTACATACTTAAAATTCTTTAAAAAGTTATGTTTTAAATTGTAAGTTGTAAAATATTTACGTCTATAATATTTTAGATCAAATATTTAATAAGTTAAGTAAACTCGTTTTTTAGTTTGTTACATTTATTGAAAAACTCTAAACATTAACTCGTACCTAATTATATATTACTTGTATTTCCGAGAAAACTTGTAATACAACGTTATATTTACCAAAAATTTAGAAGTATAAATTAAAAACGATAATTGCTTTATATAAGTAAAAATTTCAAATACTATGTAACTGAAAATTACGCCTGAGTTTTATATAAATTAAGAACATCATCTAATGTATCAATATAATATACATATAATTAAAGTGATAAATATTTTCTGTACTTGATTATGGCATTATATATATGGGAAATGACATTATCATTTTGAATTTCCTTCAACGATATTTTTTAGTATTTTAACTATTGATTTACTAAGACGTTTTGCAAAGATGAGGGATAAAATTTATTTATTTTTAATAAAAATAATTTAAAGAAAAAGTTACAATATCTAAATTATTATACTTATTATCGTTAAGAAATATTTGAATTTAATTATTGTATTTAAATGTAATTCTTCGAAATTTTGTATAAGTATATGTATAGGTCATATATGTATGTATATGTTTATACTCAATGAAATGTTTTTGTGACTATATATATATATATATATATTATATTATTATATACATCTATGTATATATTGGATAATAATACAAGTCGTGTATTACTTGAGTAATAAATCATTTTTTGTGTATTTCTATAGATTTTCTAATTATCTATATATACTCGTATTTATAGTCCTATTATTAAATCTAAATCTTAATCTAAAATGTAAATTTACTTTCTATTATTTTTGAAATTTTGCTTATTTTAACCATTAATAATGTAATTGATTATAAAAAGTGATCATTAAATTGAACTGAGCCTATTATATATCAATATGTATAAAAATTGTTTATTACGCATTATATATACCTGTAGAAATAGTGTTATTTTACGAATTTCAAGGGAACTTTTATAATTTGATAGATGGATTACTTTTCACAACCAATCAATCATAATTAAACACATAATTATTTCTAAACTATCACAATTTTTTTATTAAAAATACAAGCGAAATATTGTAAACTATAATTTTTTAAACTTTAAATAAAAATATTTTATATTTGTTTTTTGGGTTATTTATATGAGAAAAAGTAAATTCAATAAAGCTTTAATCTAAACAATATTTGCGTTGGAATATTTAAATCAAATATTATTTATATATTTTTTAATAAATTCGCAATTTAAAATTTTTCTTATCATATGAGTTAAATTTAATATTTATTTAAAATATTACTGTATAATCTTATTCCTGATTTAAATCAACGATGGTTTTATCTACAAGGCAATGAAAAAAGCTAATTATAATTTTATTTATTATTTTCCTTCGAAAAGAATTTTTTTATATTAAACTCAGATGTAGTTTCAGATTAATTTTTTTTCATCTAAGAATGCAAAAATGCATTTGATTCTTCATAATTAGAAAGAAAAATAATAACCTATAATTGTATGTACAAAGAAAACTGTTTATGAAAAACTATGTTCATGAAATCATTTTGAATCTAAAACAAAAAATATTTAGCTTTATTAAATTGTGGAAAGAAAATACTACTTATTTATTCTTTCTTTTTTAGAACTCATCTTTTTTAAAGCAGCACTTAAATTTGCTTGCCGTTAACTTTTAAATTAGTATATCCAATTTTCTAAAAAAAAATGTATATAAATTTCAAATAATATTATTTATTTATATACTTTTAACATATATGCGTTCACATATACACATACAAATATTGAGATATGTATTTAAACATGAAAACATTCCCACACATTTAGAAAATCCTACTCTACGCACTTTTCACAGTTAAAAAATGTAATATGTAATAAGTTACATACAGGTAAACGTTATTAAGGTATATGATTATATCTAATTTATTAATTCATTATTATAGGTACCTATATATTACGTAGAACATAACTACTATATTTGTTTATGTTAATTTATTTTAAATATTTGTATATCTTCTGTATAACTTAACGATATAATAATGACATACTAATAATATTACAAATGAACTATGTATGCTAGAATATACGTGAGATAGATTATGAGAAAAATAACATTGAATAATCGATAAAATATTTATACATAGTAATATTGTTATTTTAGTCTTTCAATGTATATGATACGCTACACATTGATGATTGTATACGTATACATATATATATATATATATATACATATGTATTACAAATATAAAAATTAAAACCCTATAGAGAGTGTTAATACCATATTTTTTATATTCATATATGTTTTAAACCATAAGAATAGTCATATATGTATATATATACCTACTCTCTCAAAACCGGTAAATAATTGAGCAGTTAAAAAAATACAATGTTATTGTAATAATATTATTCAAAACATTTCAAGATATGCCACTATAATTATTGAGACAAACGGTGTGATATATGCTGATAATTATATTTCCAATATATATCAAGCTAGTAAAATAAGTAAAATTGTTTACCTACTACATTTATTCGTTCTATATTGATTGACATTTTTTAATTGGATGTTTTGATTTGGATATCAATATAATTGTATTGATACTCATAATTACGATTTTTACAAATATAAACTTCCTAGATTTATTATTTTTAGTGTTCATACAATTTTGAATAAACAACGTTTTTATCAATCTAATTTTAATAAAGCGACTCTTCAAATTTATATAAAGTAAATAATACAAATTTCTGTAATCAATAAAATAAATCACTTGTATCGCAATTCCAGAAATGGCAAATATTGATATTCCAGACTTAGGTATCGAAAATCAAAAAGGAATCACAATAATTCTTATAAATACATATATAATGTCGCACGTTTAACTTATCGACAAAGTATACTAACTCCCTGGGCCCTTTTATATTCTAGGTATATTATATTTATTTCTATGAAAAACCCATTGAATACAAAACTATGATTTCCAAGTTAATGTTTTACTATTTAAAGAAAATGTGATAATGTAAATTGTACTGACGCACAGAAATTTATAGAATATTCGAGGATTATTACTGCTGCGATACTTTATTCTTTTTGACATGTTCCGGATTACATAAGCAGACAATCATATCAGTTTCTATAATAGGGAATCAATCTTTCAGCAGAAATGTCCTTCTATGGTTCCACTTTAATCGCATTCGTTTTAAAAAATGTTCTTCTCATTTGGCAGAATGATAAACTAATATATTAATAGATGATAGATATTGTGAATAGAACAGCCGAAATTGTCATTTCGGGCCATAAAATCTCCCCAGCTGGCCCCGCATGCACCAACCGGAATGCTGGAACCATATATATGAAAGAAATCTGTCCAAACAAATAAATAAATGCGAAGTAGATAGATTTATCACAATATCCTGCTTGTTTATCCGTATATATACACACATGCAAACCCCAAACTGAAACTGCGCCATGCTATATGCATTAAGTGGAGGCATTTTCTGCTCCTTCATGTACTGCATATTTAGTTCTTTTGGGGGTAATTTGTAATGTCTTTGAGGTTAATCTGTTCTAGGTAGAACCTTGCATTAGTTCTGTTTACATTGGATAGTTTCAGACAGATTGTTTATCAGCTGCCTTGTCATGCACGCAGAAAAAAGGAGAGACCAGGAGAGTTGCCTTGACGGCGACACCACTTTGCAATATAATATACCGTTCCGCCCAATATTTGGTCGTGTTCATGTCGTAATTCGCTCTCGCTCTCTTGTGATATGCTTTGTACTATAATAGGTTTTGTGAGTTTACAAAATTTAGTTGGAGAAGGATTTTTAAGTGCAAACAAATTTAGTTAACTTGGTGGAGTGAAAAATTTCTGCTTTTAATTTCGTATTTACATGTATGTGACTACATTTCAGTAATAGGGAAATTGTACAAGTAGAATCATACATCTAAAATAATTTATCATTTAAGGCGTGTCGTTTCTGCACTTTGAAAGATTGCATAAGATAAGTAACACAAGACAAAAAGCGATTTTCTATACAATACGTAATCAGGACAATTCATTCACAATAGTCTAAAACTTCGCATATCTTGATTATTCATGTAGACATCGAAGAATAGCTTTGTCAGAATCACCACAAGGTTTTTTAGTATAATTCTGATAATTTCTCGAGGAAATGATTTTACACCAAGTTAAACTTTTTGATTAAATATTTTTTGTCACTTATACCCTATATAATTTTTGACAAGGTATCATTTACGATTGGGATATTAATTAATTAATTTTTTATTTTTACATAGTTTACGGTAAAGTAATTTATGGAAAAGTAAATATCTAAAACTTTACTTGGGAAAATAATTGATTATTTATAGTGTATGATATACATTACCCTACTATTATTATTACTACAGTTACTCTACAATCCCTGTCCCCCCATCATTAGGCGAGGTGAACCCCGTTGATATGAACGGAGTGAGCCAGGCCCAGTTTGTTCCTCTGGATGAGGCTCTCTGCTACATCATCTACGACCTCAACTGTTGGCAGAAGGAGTCCTCTTTCGAGTCCATTTGCTGCAAGCTGGCCGAGTGGTACCGCAAGATGCAGCTGCCTCCTCGTGAACTCATACACGCTACTCTGCGGACCCTCATCAAGTCCAGACAGGTCTATCACACAGGTGCGTGCGTGGGCTCTGCCCTTTTGCATTTAGAATCTATATTAATACCAAAGTGGAATACCAAATTGGCCAGGAATTCATTCGTGAATTTCTACAGCTATAGGCAGTGGCGGATCCAGGAGGGCGCCTCCTAAAATTTTGAATGGTGCCCTTTTGCTGAACCAGCGCACCTTTTTATGATAAAAAATAAAATAAATCAATTCACTTTTCAGGAATCGATGTTTCAGTTTTTTTCTTATAACTAGAGAACAAAATTGTCCGATCGACTTGTAATTTGGCCATATCTGAGATAATCATACTATACATGTAATACTAAATTTTTATTCAAAAATATCAAACCGTTTTCCTGCTATTCACTTTAAGGTGTTTTATCAAATTATTTTATTTTATAAAATAACAGAAAAAGCGTATGTATTTTCTTCATTAAAGCGTATGTAATCTGCTATTTGATTATTTTATAAAAGCGTACTTAATTTCTTCATTAAAGCGTATGTAATCTGCTATTTGATTATTTTATAAAAGCGTATTTAATTTCATTAATTAAAAACGTATTATATATATAATCGTAAATTTATTTTTTAAATATTTGATACCTACTTACTTGTCTAAAAACTAAAAATAGACCGGTATAGGTAACTTACAAAAAATCGATTGTACAGTAGAACGCCGCTGCGCAATGTTTAGTTAAAATTTAAAATAACCATTCAATTTAGAATTACCTACATACAATATAAGTTGTTTCTTTTGTTAACAGATTATAAATATTCTATCTGTGCGTGATATCTGACTATAATTAAATCAACCTTATAAATTTATTTACGTTTGAATACAGGTTAAGTACATTTTATTGATACTATATGTAATATATTTTAAATAGGTACCTCTAGTTACATACTTACATAATAGATATTAATATATATATAGGTATATACAGGCCCGTATATGTATATCCCGTAGCCAGGAATTTTAGAAGGGGGGCATGGGTGCCGAAACGTGGGGGGGGGGGGCAGAGGACGATTGCCTCCCCAATAATTTTATGAAAAATTTTGCGTCCATTTAAAATGAAAGTTATACTGGATAAAATACAACTTTGTCCTATTTGGCGTCCCCTAAAATGATATTCCCTCCAAATCCTAAAAGTCTTCCGGCGCACATGGGGGAATATAAATGAAATAGCCGCCAGAACCATAGACCTATTATAATCTCAAATACCAATCATACATACATATATACATAGGTAAGGCTAATTCCTGCAATACTCTGCAATACATTAGTGTCACACTACCAAAGTAATTAATGAGTAGTGAATTATTAGGTATACATTATACGCATGAACGCATGTACGTATGAACGCCTGTTCAATATAACTATAAATACGTCGAAATAATTTCACTCTATTTAATTGATAGGTTAGTTTACATATTTATAAATAAAAACATATTATTAAAATGCATTTAATTTCTATTTATCGATATACGAAAAGTATTATTTTGATATTCAAATTTATTTTGTTTTAATATATTTAAAATATTAAAATGGTTCTAAGAATCTCACACCTGCCTCCACTATTTCTGGTCATGCAACCTCTGCTTCCTCCACTACCCCTGGTCCTTCGACATGGTGTCAACAATTGAAAAGTTATTTCTATCAATACGTAATGATGACATAAACCAATTCGACCGCATTTACACGTCAATTGAAAGCATGGCCACAGTAACTGGGATCGGACCAATTGAACGCCCGAGAACATGTGGCAGATAATCTCAGAGGAACAATGTGACCGCTGGTTCCCCAAAAGAATACTTTCTTCAGAGCATATTTTTGCCTTTCCTCGCTTACTTGACACAGCAATTCACTCTTCGCTTTGATGGTCTCTCCAAGAAATCAATTTGTATTTTGAAACTAATACTTTCACAGAGGAAGACATTTCAGGTAATCTAGCTCTTTACAAAGATGATTTACCGGACACCAACACCTTTTCACAAGAACTGAATCTTTGGAAGCATATCTGGGAGACATTCAATGGAGAGAAGCCAGCTTCAATTTCTAGCACACTCGCTCATCCAAAGACCTGCCGTCTCTTGTTCCCAAATATAACTGCTGTGCTACATCTCATACTTCTGACCTCTGTCACCGCAGCCGGAGTTGAGTGTGCAAATTCTTCATTGCTTTTTATCATGAACTCAATGCGCAGTACAGTGGGCGAAGATCGGTTCAACACATTATTATTGCTGTTCGTACAAAAGAACATTAATTTGAATCTAGATGAATGTCATTGATAGGTATGCCAAAAAACATCCAAGGAAAATGACGTTACAGAATCCCTTGTCTTAAGTAGACTGTGTTAACATATTCAAGTATTGATGTAAATTTTTACATTTTGTACTCCTTTAATAACATACCTGAATTCTATAAAAGTAAAATTAATAATTCTGGAATATATAACAAGTATTTTGTACACATGAACTAATACACACCAAAACTCCTATAAATTATACCAATTTGCATACTCACAATTTAATAGTATGGAATACTAACTAACTTATTTATTAAATATATTCGGTAGCTCATCAGTAGAAAGCTGCCAAAATATTAGATGTTATTAAAGGTAATTTTTTATGTACATACATCTAACCTTTTTTTTCTATTGCTATTAAATATTTGCTTTAGTTACTCTTTATATTAGACTATTTGCAATGTAACCACTTTCACTTGTAATTTTCCTATTTATATACTATAATTCATTGTATAATTATCAGGAAATACAGCATTATTATTAATACATATTATGTATATTTAACATTTACAATTTTTAAGAAATACTCGTATGTACCCATATATAACTAATAACTAACTCTCGCTGCTACACAGGTTTACGAACCTCTAGGATGTTGTAATTGTATATTATGTTTATATGTATAACTAATAAAAGTTTTTAATTTAAACAAAATTAAAAAAAAAATTTTTTTTTGTTTTATGTACCTACAAGTACTTTTAATACAAATCTGTTATATTTTTTACAACATTTTCTTGTGTTTATATATAAGGTTTTGCCGCATTATTCTATAGGTTTTCCCAATCAAATAGAAACAGGCGACAGAACAAATGCGTCGACGTCAGATCAAATAGAGATGGCTG
>JAYRBW010145666.1:0-14736 GCA_036023295.1 Invenusta paracnida | reverse complement strand
AATATACTTTACATAAACTTAAATATAGATATAATATAACACTAATAAAATAGTAATCGTTTATTTTAATCGAATAAGAAATATACAAGTATTTATTAAAAATATAATGTCATTATTGATACTTATAATAATTATCGATACATATAATAATGTATAATTCAAATAAATTATAACATAATTAGAGGCCCATAATTCTATTAGATTTGACTATAGTTTAATATTTAACTCAATTTATTCTAATATTAATAATTATTAATATTAACTAATATTTATTCAATGTGAACTAAGCCAAGGATAAGGTCAAAATATAAGATTTTCGTATTTTTAATTTCCGAAACAGACTTATAAATTTGATTAAAAAATTATTTTTTAGTAATATAAGTATATATTCACAATATTACAAAATAAAAATGAAATAATCCTGTGATTTCTTATACCTATACATTTATATAATAAAACCCCTCGTGATTATTTATATATATTATATGCTTAGGTACCTATAACAAAATTATAATTTATTGATTATTTATAGATAGGACACATAGGTCTAACTTTGCTGAACAATACATTATCGTTGGTAAACTATTGTATTGTGCGCTTGTATAATTGGCAACAATAAATATTCAATCCAATTCAACGCTGAGATAATTAACTTAACTGAATTTCTTACTTGACTGATATCCGCTATAAAGGTAGTAGCCGAGATGCAAACGATCGTATAGAAAGTGTATCTTTTCGATTGTTTTTGACAATGATTTGACCAAATGATTTTGATTTTATATCACGAGGATCTTGGTTTTATCCGTTCTGCTTAAAACAGTATATCCCGGCCATATAGGTTCCTACGAGATATCAAAATTAGCGTATCAAAGTAGAATAGAAAGTATACATGTATGTTTAGTACAGGGTGTCCGAAAATTTGCTGTGCAATGATCAATATTAAATATTTTAATAAGAGAAAGATAAGGCTGTGCAGTGATCAATATTAAATGAGCAGAATATTATGTGTCACCTGACTGGTTAATGAAACTGGTCACCTGACTGGTTAATCACCTGTCAGTTAATGAGCTAAACAATGCTTTAGTTATAGGTTGTATAGTATAGTTTGTAAATAAAACGTGTAACTAATAAAAGTTTAAATAAAACATGTTCACTACACAGAAACATTTCGGACCCCCTGTATAATTAAGTATCAACATGTAAGCAAGTAAGTAAATAAGAAAGAATATTATATCGAGTAGGTATTTCATGTATTACTCGATCTTGTATCTATGATTTGTAGTTCACGTGATGATGTAGGAACTGAGACATAGACTTTCCATTAGGAAACGTGGTATTCATGTTATTACTCATTACGTCTAACTCGAGAAAGAAGTTCTATAAAATATAATATCACTGGTAGACTATAAGATTTAATTAATTCAAAAACGTGTTAAAATAATTTGTAATATACTACTTATAGACATATCAATACATAATAATATGCAGATAGAGAAAAGAATGGCATGAGTTGTCACTGTTAATTTTGTTGAAAATATTGTGTTTAGTTCATTATTCTACTCTTAAAAATTCACAAAATTCATAAACATTATTATATATTTTGTGTAACTCATAAAAAATAAATTTCATTTTGAACAAACGATTATGCAAAGTTAGGCATTTTACTTAATTTAATAAGTTAAAGTGTCGGGTAACAATTTGGTTATCTTCGTTAAAAATTAGTCTATAACGAAAACTCTCACATGTTTTATGTAATTTTTCGAGTGACAGGTCTTATTAATTATGAGATTGAGTTTATGCTAATATCATATATCTGTTTAACGTTAGAAAATATGTTAAGAAAATACAAAGAATAATAATGTTCATCTTTCTGTGTAGTGTAATTTTAATTTTTAGTATTGATCTTTTTAAAATGTCTAGAGAGTGCAAAAATAGTATAAAATTAGTATTGTGAAACATTAAACATTCAACATATATATAATTAGATTAATGTTTTATTTATATATATATATATAAATATTAAAAAAACGTGTATAAAAGTGTATTTCATATATACATATACATATATTGTACATAAAGTTGAGTGAGGGTAAATAATTTATCAATATATGTATTACAAATACGTACATGTAACAATTAATAATAATTTATAAAATTATAAAGGTATAAAATAATTACATTGTTTAATTCCCAATCTTACGGAATTAAGATAGATATCCCTATATTCACATTAAAATTTTAAAAATTATTTTAGCAAATATTTGGTGTTGGTGCGTTATTTTTAATATACTTTTACACTAAAAGTGTATAGCATATATACATACCTATATATACATATCAGAAATTTTTAAATCTGGATATCTATGAAGGCAACATTTGTTTATCGAAGCGGTCTTGGTAATAATTATTGATCAACTAACGAAAGGATAATAAATGACAGAATTCTGACAAGAAACCTGACTGTGACAAAAAAATATTCACAATTCTTTTTAAAAGCTTCATTACTCTGACATCATCATCACACACATTTGAAATGTTTTTCAAAAGAAAATACCTATTAAGGAAAGAATTTTATTTATAAATTATAACTAAACAATAGTTATACAAATCTATATACTTAAAATTGATTCAATTTGATATATTTACAAATAAGAGAAAGGATTTCTTTAAAAATACTGTATAAAGATATATAGTTATTTTTTACAATAAAGCACAGCTTTATTGTTTTAACATATGTTTTAAAAATCGATATCAGAGTTTAGTGTGTTAGGTGAGTGCATAGTACAAAAATATTTCGGCCACATTACGTCATATTCAAATAGGAATCAAAAATAATTTATTGACAGGACAAAGTGGAAGGAACAAAAAGAAGATAAAAAATCTACTTCTTTATTTCCCCACAGGCAGTTTTGATTCGTGCAATTATAGAGGCCCCAGACGTTGGCTTTTTAGTGGCAGATCCTTTTTTGTTACTACCCGCAGCTGTTGCCGAGATAATTGTCCTTGACGACAGTGGCGTAGCAGTGGTGTTGACTATGCTGCGGAGATCCGGCGTTGAGCGCGATGATCGAGTGGGTACTTCACGCAGCGTAGTCGAGGAGAAGGACAGGTTAGCGGTTGGACTGATGCCTCGACTTAGCCGACTGTGGGATAACGGGACACCGCTTCTGATCTCCTGGTTGGCTTGGAGATGATCAAGAACGTCACGGAACTCCGCCTTCTCTTGACTTAACTTGCGCAGCTCTCGCTCTAGTTGCTTGTCCAGAGTTGAGTGGACCAAGTCAAGACGGTTTCGTTCGTGCATGTTGCGCGATTTGACGGCCCTGGCACGCTCGGTGCTCGAAATGCAGCTCTCCCATTCCGTCTCCTCCCGGGTCCGTATCGGCTGCTGTTGCTCGGTGAGATGGATGACGCGTTGAAGGGAGGTGGATTGAAGATGGTGACTTGAGCCGCTTGGTGTATCCGACATCGGAGGTTCTAGTGGATATATGTTTTCTGATTCCCGTGGAGCTTTTCTCTCTACACAGTTTCGAGTGTAATATCTAACTAATTATACCATCGGCTCGGTTTATATCTAGTGTTACCTGCCGCGGTCTTGCATTCTAGGACACAATAACAAAAAGTCGGGCATGTTCGTTACATATATATAAACATATGTATATAGTTATTAGCACGATAATTAGGTGTATTAAATCCTTATAAGTATACAATTGTGTGGTATCAAATATCCACAAAAAGGCATATCCGATGATGCCCTTTCGAGAATTACATAGGTCATTATACATACAATCCAATAAAATATTCTATATAGGGTGAATGAAAGACGATTGCACATATACGACATGCACTAATTTATATACTATCTTTATTCCAGCAAACGTTGCGCCCAAATAAACACTTTTTAGATGCAGATCTGTAGAATACACTATTAAAGGAATTGTTCATGATTCGTATATCACATTTTATTGGCTTAGCACTTTATTCTTACCTTATGTGACAAGACATAAGACGTATATTAAACCATATTAGAATATAATCTCATCTTCAAAATAGAAAATAGAAAATAGGGTTTCTGTAATAAAACGTTCAAAGTAATACAAAGAAACTATTGTTACTTCTTTTATGTTATCCAAATTTAAAAAATGATGTTTATGTAAAAATATATATTTAGTCGAGGTGTAAAAAATGTATGTTTAAATTTCGGAAAGGATCATGATAGAGATACATTTAATGGTGTGCCCAATCAACTACTCAATTAAGGCTGTCTATTATCTTCATCCGTCTATTATCTCTGATATAAACATCTTCGAATATCTATTTTCGAATTATGCATGAATACTGTAATTTTGTGTATAATTGTTTAAGTATTCCCTGATACAAATACTTATATAGCGAACCGCTTTCTTGAAATGAATAATAAATAAATAAATAAATAAAAACGCGTGCAATATATATAAAAATATGTAATATAAAAATTATGTAATTATGTAAATAAATAAAACACATAGTACTAACATTTATTGAGAAGACGAATCATATATATAACACAAATATATTTGAATAAACAGGAAACACATTATGTTAGCAATAAGAAAATAGAATAATGTATCACTTCAATTTTTAACTTGTTTGAAAAAATACTTAATGAAATGGTGTATTATAATTATTATTATATAGATAATTTTGTCAAACTAATGTATATAATGTAGTACATTTGTGTAATAACGGAGTCGTATCACTTTGCCTTATCTATGTTTATATTTGTATAAAATAAAATATGCTGTTTGAATCTTGTCTTCTGATTTAAAAATATAAGGCTAGATGAGATAAGGTGTCATAAGGCAAAATTAGATAAGACAAAGTGAGATAAGGCAAAATGAGATAAAGCAAAATGAGATAAGGCAAAATGAGATAAGGTAAAGTGAGATAAGACAAAATGAGATGAGTCAAAGTGAGATAAGGCAAAATGAGATGAGGCAAAGTGAGATAAGGCAAAGTGATATGACTCCGTAATTCACCACTCGACTACTACACGACTCTACTTTATATTCTGTGGTTTCCAGTTTATTCAATTATGTGTCACCTTACATAATTAATGTATTCACTAACAAAGGAGTTTTATGCATTAATCCGGTTCATTTTGTAACCTTATTTTTTTGTCACTTTTTTCATTGGTGAACAAAGGTGAACCAGTATTTTAAAGTGGCCTTTATTATTTCATTTAAATTATAACTGTTTTTTGTATACTTGTAGCTTAAATTTTAACAATTAAAAATGTTGCATGATTTATAATACAATATTTGGTTTTTTATTCAATATAATTAAATAGGTAATTATAATAAGATAAATTGTAATCTTATACTCCATTTATCTAAAGTCCTCTTTTTATACTTTCCCTATACATCGTGCATAAACATTATCGCATACAGGTGACAAAATTAGATATGTATAAGTGTGACTTATATTAAAAGTTCATGTTAATTCTAATGTACGTGTCAATTTCCAACAATTTTGTTCATTTTTGCAGGTATCTATTAATTTAGCAGTAAATACTACACTCCATTTTGAGATGTTATTTTTCATATGAACCACAATTAATGTTTTTTGGACTTATAATTTTTATATGGAATTGAAGTAATCTTTGATATATACATAAAAATGGATATTAATGTACAATAAAATATATAGCCAGTTAGTACTACCTACATAACATTGTAATTATTTCAAAAATATCTTTAAAACAATAAAAACATAAATTTTCGTATTTTACTAAATTTTTAAATGCAATTAAGAAATATCTATTTCATTAAACAATATTTGTTAATAGAATCAGCTGTAGAACATGCTGCTCTACCAGTATACCAAATTTTAACACTATTGAAGCCCAATTATAATTTGGAAAACAATTGGCGGATTTTAACCCCCCTCTGTTCCTGGTTGCGTTAAATAGCCCGATATGGATATGGTCAAATTGCTTTATTGATCTAAGTCTAATTAATGAGCCAATGCACAAATTATTTCGTAGTGATCGTTATAGAGAAAATTTTATTACAAGTTTTTTAGTTCACTAAATTGATTATTATTGAAAAATTTTCTGATATTCTTCTTGATTCTAAATTTGGTTTTTAAGAAATATTCTCTACTAGACTTTTTAGTCATCTGAATTTTGATTTAAAATAGTTGTTATTGATAAAGAAATATTGGTAATTATAGAAATCTTTAATTAGAAGTAGTTATGTAAATAATTGCGATAATAATCAGACTATTTTCTCTAAAAAAATATACCTTCAATATATTTGATTTTCTTTCACTATACTATTGCTGCTTTTAGATATATATATATAGTGATATATGTAACATGTAATATGCATGCATATTATATATATATGTATATTAATAAATTGGTGCGATTGTATAATGACGTTACATGAATAATTCAATGGAATGTATGGTTCATTTTAGACGTTCAACAATTTCGAAAATTATAAAATTTGAACTCCAGCATTATGTTAGTAAAGACTTTGCATGTTTTGTAAATACAGTTCTACCACAAAACTCTTCCAGAACAGTTATATAGCTTTGAAATACTACAACAACTATAACAAGTCAGTTCTGCAAGGTGCACAGAACATAGGAGTTACTCAGAACTTCAGCATGGTGTGTCGAGACTTTCGTCTTCTTATCGGCAGTATTGCCCTATTTTCTCTAACATCAGGTATGTTTGCTATGTGCCTTATTTCAGTATTTAGGATTTGAATCATGTGGTCATTATTAGTAGTCTGGTTACAAACATATGTTTTTAGAATTTCCTTTGTTAATCGTTTCCTGTGTTTTATTTTCGGTGTGAGCAATACATTTATTTTATAATTCTTTGCAAATGAATATGTTGCTCCGATTATAGATTATATATACTTTAATTCCTGAATTATATTTACAAGAGCTATAAGCAGTTCTATTTAAGGCTGGATGAATACTACACATACATTTTTCTATTTGAAATGGTGTATCGCAGTTTATCATTGATAGTATAATTAATAATTATCCTCATGACCATTCTGTTGAATTCGAAACTACAGTTTTTATGTAATTGCAAATTGTTACAAATTATTAAGTGAGTTACAAAAAAGTTTAGATTTATAAATAAACAACAACTTTGGCGTAGCAATATTGATTAATCCATTTTTCTTTAGAAAATAAATACGGGAAGATAATTTTTATAAAGCAGAAAATTTAATTATGTACATAATTAAATAGAATACAATTCTTTTGGATATATAGGTACGTATTGTTTTTTTCCAAATTTGATTTAGTCAATTAAAATTTTTACGAACCTTCTATTAATATCTACATTTATATAAAGCTACATGTTATAGATCGATGTATAGATATAAATAATAGCCATTAAGCTTATTTTGATTGATAATTTTGAGACTATTTATTTTCCATTGCAAGCATAAAGTGGTTATGGGGTATAATGTATTAATTTCAGACAATTGTTGAAAAATAAGCTTCATCGTACTTGAAAACTGTTGTTAAAGTTGATATATTTTCTTAGTTATTTTATATTTAGCACATAAAAAAATTAATAAAAATACTCAATTTTTATTATTGATTAGCATTTGCCATGAAACTTTACTTAAAGATAAATTGTTTGCCAAACGTCTTAATTTTAAATATTTGTCATGTAAAACCTTGCATATATATGGTTATTCAAACTTAGCTTTGAAATTTATTATATAAATAATTTAACAACTTATTTAGATATAACTACATAAATACAAACAATGTATATACCATTGATATTATATCATACAAAAGTATAAAATAATTGTAGAATACTTAGATAAACTATCAATTACATTCAATACGTAGAGACAGTTGCGTTTTTGTTAAAGATCTTAACCAAACAGCTGAAGTCTCGAACCAGCACCGTCGTGATTACAGTTCAAGTACATTAAATATTTGACTACTCATGCTAGAATCATTATCATTCGATGAAGCAATCTTATACTAATATACTTTCAAATAGGCTAAGTAAACCAATCGTATACAACGAACTAATTAAAACTAATTTTAGAGGATTCTACTTCAGCTATTACGGCATTTAATAATTATAAGTGTAGCTATCTCCCTGAACTTAATTTTGTTCTTTAGATTATTTCTAAAAAAATACTATTAGTATCTTGTGAATCCGATGGAATATATTTTCAAAATGTATAGTTTTGACAAGCTAACTTATTTTCTTGATGTTTTAATCAATTTTCTCATGATATACTTAAGGCACTAAAAGTATTTTAAAGTATATTAGTTATTTACTTTAGAGTGTAAAGTGCACTAAACTAATCTCTCCTATCCCACATCTTTTCTTCTGCTTCAAAAGTCCTTTACGCCGGGAAATCCACCATCAACAATTATAGAAATTATATAATCACAATATAAATTATAATAAAAAAATACTTTCAAAATAAGACAATTAATGGTCAATCACTTTTAACAATGTGAGACAGAATACTACTTATAATAGAGATCCCGTATTCTAAATAATCTCGAACCAGCAACAGCGAGATTACAGTATTCAAGTACATTAAGTGCATTAACTGAATAATGGTCAACTACTACTACTATTACTACTTATCCAACTACTATGAATAACTACTATTTATAATAATGATTTAAGTTAAAAGAAACAAGTTTCTTCGAAAAGAACTTAGATGAAGTGTGTCCGAAGCTCTAAAGTGAACAAGATAATACAAAAAGCGTTTTTGTCTTTGATTCATTTATAAGCATTTTAGGTAGTAAACTCTGACATTTTTTTATGCTACGCGCAGTTTTATAGGCTACGCTGAAAGCTGCCATTTCATCATAGAAATTGATTGCCGGTAATTTTTGTATACCCAATTTCGAGCTCTGTATTCGGCTACTCATGCTAGAATTATTATCGTTTAATTGATCTAAGCATAAAATAGCCTCAAATGATGAAGCAGTTTGAAGTAGTGTAACAACCGTAAAAATCAAATTTAGTATGTTTATTTCTATGGTGACTTAACACTGATTCCATAAAACGAAGAGCGGATTGAATCAATTGAAATAAACTTGTGGACTAGCTCAACTTATAGATTAACTTACACTGTCCACATAGTAATAATAGATATCTATCAATATTCTATAAATAATTTGACCATAATTAGTGTATATAATTAGTGTATATATATATAATAAAATATGCATATAAGTATAGCTAACTGATTGATTTGAATTGTATTTATTTGATTCTATCTAAGCAAATACTATCAACAACTCGTGAATCCATTGGATATTTAAAAATATAAAATACATATATTTTGACTAACTTTAAATGTTGTATTATATAATAATTAGGTAAATTTTCACCCGCATTCACCAAAGAACCATAAAAGCATCTATTCCCAATAATGCTCACTAAACTAACCTCTATTCCCTATATACATCTTTCCTCGGTTTCAAAAGTCCTCTACGCCGGTAAATCCCCCAACAACAACGGCAAGCCGTGTTCCAAGAACGAGGACTGCTCCTCCCAAATTTGCTACTTTGAGACACCCGTTACCAGTGAAGAAAAGGAAACCACCATCGAGGGCAGATGTTTAGGAAAGTCTGGCACTCGATGTCACTTGGACATAGACTGTCACTCTGGTCACTGCTACCAAGTCTCCACATCCAAAATATGCACCACCCAGTCGGCTACGATGGGTAAGGTGGGAGGCGGGGGTTTCTGTCAGACCGATAATCAGTGTTTCTCGGGTCGTTGTCACGTTTCACAGCTCGGCGATAATTATCCGAAAACATGCTCTACGGATGGACCGCGTGAGGGGAGTGTGGGCACACTTGGCGATTGTAGCGAGCACAGTCAGTGCTTCTCTAACTACTGTTACCAGGTGGGCATATAGAATATACATTCGTCATATAGAGTTGCAAAGAATTATAGAGACGACAGTAATAATTTGATTCAAACAATTTAAAATTACAAGTAAGGAAATTTTACTTGCAGAATGATTATTAATCCAAATAAATATTGTTTTCGTTTACAATTTAAAAAGTAGAACATTTATGTTGTAAATATTCCAGCAAGAAATAATTTATTACTTCTACAAAAAAATCAGCAGTCAATGAAAAGAATTATCCAATCTATAACATTAAAAGCTATAGCTATTGTCAACTTTAAATGAATAGATTGTAGAAGTCTGTAACATGATTGTTCGCGCTATAATAATAACTTTTAACTGAATGTTAGTCTTATTTACTGAGCAAAGATACGTGCATTTATAATAATAACACTAATAGGTATAAGTATTTTAATAAGAAAATATAGTATAATATAACGCGCTAAAATAGGTAGGTACATATACATAGTTATATATATATATAACTTTAAATATACACATGAGAATAATTGGCATGCGTACCTATAGGATACACTTAAAAATGTAATGTATATAATGTATAAGTTCATAAAGTAAGTATGTATACTTAAGTATATAATACACTTAAACATAATAAACATGTACTAGGTACATAGTGGACTTGTATAATATATAAGTTTATTGTACTTAACTTGAGATAACTCTTTTTTTTATATAAAGTTGATTATAACAATGTACGTTTAGTACAAAGATATATAATATCCTTTTAAGGAAAAAATATAGTTGTAGGTAATGTATATAGGTATATATATGAACCACTGATAGTAATTTATAATCTATGTAGATGAGTATATTATAGGTATATTAATATAAGCCAAAAATGACAAAAAGTGTATTAACTCAACCCATAAAAGAAATGAAATACCCGTTAAATGTGTTAGCTTTTTATAGTTAATAATATTGAACTTGAGCTAACTACTTAAAAAACCATTACAGTAAAAGCATTTTGTCTAGGATATTTATAATTGTATAACTTAAATTTTATATATTCATCAATTTAACGTTTGATATTTCTATTAATTAAGACATAAACTTATTATAATGATAGGAGTATACATAATAATTTTCTTAATAATAAAAAAAGTTCAATATTATTAACAATTTCAATATCATTTTTATCCTTTCCAGGACATTTTCAATATATATGTTCAAACTGTCATAAAAATCGCTTAAAGTTAAGAAGGTGTTATTGGGTTTAAACAGTGGTTGCTATTAAAATCTAGGCCCTAGCAGTGGTTGCTAGATAAAAATATCATTTTTATCATCTCTGGCACATATTTCCAATATATGTTCAAAATTTCATAAACATCACATAAAGTTTAATGGGTGTTATTGGGTCTGAAGAATAAGAAGAAGAATAATTACAAAAAATCGTTTTTGCTCATAAATATCTCGGTTTTTATAAAAGTTATGAAAATAAAAATTAGCAAGCTTATTAATTTTTGGCAGTGCTACACGATAAAATTTAAATCATTTCGAAATATAAATTAGTTTTTAAATGGTAGCTGTTTAAAAATGGCCGTTCTTGGGGTATTCTAATATACTTATGTATTACGTAGGTTGCTCGCATGAGCTAACAACCTACTATATACCTACCGTAGGTTTAGATGATGAAGTAAGAAGTATGATAACATTTTTTGGGGGGTGGGGTGGAATCTTGTTGTGGTAACTTATTTATGTAGTGTGATAGGTAATACTGTTTGTATTTGTTAAGGTAGTAAAAGATACTTTTATCAAAGAGAATATAATACAATATCTTAGATGAATGCCCATTTAGTAAGAATCAAGTAATTATTTTGTTACATTTTCCTTGTAAACGGGTCTGATATCCATTTGTTTAATTTTATTATGTAAAGAGTTCCAATAAATATTAGCAGCATCCATCACTTCATTTTGTGCAAGTTTGTGCAGTTAAAAACATGTCTCTGTTGTTTGTTGTTTGTATATTGTGGATTGTATTCATTAGATGTACCGGTTGCTTTAGTATCATATGGTGTTTTATTGGGTTGATTAATGACTTTTTAAATTAGAAGGGAAAGTCTCAAGTGATAATTATACAGCATTTTTAGGATATGTGTAGTTTCATGTATTTTATGAGTAGAAGTCCTACATTTTTTCGATAGTATTATTTGTATGATTATATTTTCAGTCAATTGTAGTCTGGACTGTAATATTTTTCTACAATTCTCAAATAGTTCAATGCAATAATTAAGTTTGCTGAAAACTTAAGCTTTATAAGTATTAAGTATTAAGCTTTATAAGTATTAAGTATTAAGCTTTATAACTATAAGCTTTAAGGCATTATAAGCTATTATTAATTGATCGTTACTTAGAAAACATTTATGATTTTTGAATATAGGTATAAGACAATTTATTTTATTTGTTAAATTGTTTATGCGAATATCCCATTTTAAATCTTCCTGAAGGGCAAGAAATCTATAAGAACGTTTTAAGCCTACGGAAATTTAGTCTATATCGTCAAAATAATTATACGCTGTGCCATTAATGCTTGTAAATGGAGTTATAAGTAAAATTAAGATAAAGCAACACCATTAGAATATATTGTTTATTACTGACATAATAGGAGAAGGTATCTAATAAGAATATATTCACATATGACTCATAAAGAACAATTACAAAGATTATTTTTGAAAGTAGAGACAATTTTTGTGCATATACAGATTTTTAAAGGCCTAGATGTTTGTAAACTTAAATTTATATTATTCTTTTAAGTTATTTTTAATATTTTGTAATGTACCATTTGATTGTATAAATTGGGTCATCTTTTAAATAATTTTTAATTACCCACTTAAAAAATAGGCTACAAAAATTATTATTAATTTACTTATTATTGATTAGGCATACGTCGCTAAAAATGTGTCTTTAAAAAAATAATTAGTACACTGAATAAACAACTGATAGTGCTTTCATTTTTCAGAAAATTAAGTAAAATTAAATGAATTTAGCTTGTCTGTTTAACACAACTATAGAAATAGATTCAGATTGGTATGAAGGCTTTGACTTAAATATATAACAATAGATTAATTTAAATAAGTTTCAACTACGGCTATATATATTGTATATTAAATTAAAAATGTATTTTTTTCCTTCCAGGAGGAAGCCGGTCACAAGTACTGCGCTCACATCGCCCCAGCTCCCGGGTTCGTAGGCACTGACGGACCCTGTATTGAAGATAAACAGTGCTACTCGGGCTATTGCTACTCTATGCTGCTGGTCAAGACAAAAGTGTGTGCAAAAGACGGACCACGACCAAACACTATAGGCGGTGGAGGCCGCTGTCTCCAAGACAACCAGTGCTTCTCGGGCTTCTGTCATTTACACGGCGGCAATGAAGGAGGGGCAGCAGTTTCGGTAGTCTGGGCGGCAACAGATGACACTGGAAAGGGTGTTTGCGCACTGGATTCTTGGATGGAAGGGAAGGTGGGCAGCGGAGACCACTGTGAGACGGACAAGCACTGCCTCTCGAACTACTGTCACATCTTGGAGGAGAAGGAAGGTCGGGAGAGAAAGATTTGTGCCGCCTCTGCTGACGTAGCAGGGAAGGTGGCTGGTGGGGGGTACTGCAAGACTAATGATCAGTGCAAGTCGGCTGTATGCACTGCCAGTGAAAAGGGGTCATTCTGTCAGTAACTTATAGTGTTTTGAGGCATAAAGTAACGGGAAATATAGAATATATATACATAATGGTTGTTGACTGCAACACTAAGTGTGTAACTTTATCTTTTTCGTATACATATAGTCGCCACATCTCAGCGTAAAGCTACGCATGTAATACCATAGAGTAATAATAATTACTCTATGTGTAATTCGAATACAATTTATTCATCAACATATCTATGAGAATTATCGATTAATTTAAGGTTAGAATGAAATCGTGAAGAAAGTTCTTATACAAAATCATTGGTTTTGTTTTTTTGACTATTTAGATCTATTTGTCTTGTAATTATATGATTTGTATATTTCTTATAATACTTGATAAAATAATACATTGCATTGTATATGTATACTTCATTTCAATAATATTATTTATAAATTCAAAATAACGTTTTCTTATAGACATAAGCATATTGAGTAATTATAATTACTCTATATGGACATAAGAAAGTCAATGTTTATTATGTTTACAATTACCAGCATATTATTATGGAAAAAGCTATATATCGATAAATTATGGTGTGTGGTTAATTAGCTTGTGGAATCTGTATAATGAATAAAACTATAAGTATTGATACAGTAAAATATAACCTTATAAAAACTCCTTTATAGAAACACTATAACAATGTCATTACTAGTTAGAGGCCGACATGCCGAGGGCTACGTAATATATACATGTCATATTAATCAAAGAGAAAATAATATACACTATTCATCACTCTATGATATTAATAATTCCAAATGAATAATTCCAAAGGCATACAAATTAGAAATATTGAATAACGATGGCACAACATATATGGCACACACATGACGCAATAACACGACGGTGCCACGATGCGGCATAGAAATATGAGTGATACAAAATAGCACATATAGCGTTAATATAAAGGATATATATAAACCTACGGCAGTAGGTTGTTAGCTCATGCAGCTCATGCGAGCAACCTACGTACAGAAGGTATATTTGAATACCACAAGAACGGTCATTTTTTAAACCGCTATCATTTAAAAACTAATTTATATTCTGAAATGATTTAACTTCTATCATAGAGCGCCGCCGAAAATGTATCAGTGAGTCAATTTTCAACTTCATAACTATTAT
>JAYRBW010145655.1:0-14736 GCA_036023295.1 Invenusta paracnida | reverse complement strand
ATATTGACTTCAACACGTGTGTCTGCATATTTTGCAAACAACTTAAAATTCGGCACACTTTATCATCTTGTTTCTGCCTGATTATTTTACTTATTATTTATATTTGACCTAATAGTTGTCATGTTTATTAATATATTTCTGCTACATAGTATTTTAACTATTTAGATTAATAATTCGATGTACTGTTGACTTTTTATATTGTTATGCCAACTTATTGACATATTACGTAACATGTTTGTTTCTTACTGTTATCCTAGTTCACTTTTTTGGTGAATTGTGGACTCTATTTCCAGTAAATGGTCGCCCTATAATTCCCTTCTTAATAATAATTGTTGTATTAAATGCTGAACTTCCTTTTTCCACTTCTTACTTCTTACATATTATTATAGAAGAAATATATCAATATTATTTTTTAACCGGTCTTTTTAATCGTGGAAATTAATATATTTCTGCTACATAGTATTTTAACATTTTTATATTTGTTGTTGCTAAAATAAATAGATATTCTTTTTTGCATAAAATATTCATGTCTTTTTACTCTTATTGGAATATTTTTGAAGCGTCGCATTTTAAATGTTAAAATGGTTTTTGCCAAGCAACCACTGCTAAGGGGATCACATTTTTCATAGTAACCAATGTTTTACAAATATAGTTTTTGGACAGCTACGCTTCTCTGCTAGAATCTTGATAAAATGTTCCCTTCAAGTCCCGATAAGATATTCTTGAATTAGGTAGTATTTGCAATAAAATTAGAATAAGTAACTCAAAATCAAAACGAAAATAGTTAAAATAATTATATCTATCAATACATGCTATAACTTAGTAATAATAGCGTCATATAAAACCATAAATGTTTGGTCCACACTATAATGACCAAAGAATATAAGATTGTAAAGAAGGTTCACTCTTTTGATTCAAGCGGAAAATCCACCATTTTGAAACTGCACCAAAAATATAGAAATGTGCGTCAGAATGTCAGCTACAATAATATGTAATTTATAGAAGTATAGCTTAAATAATAAAAACGTTTTTCGATAGCAGCAAATAACAAGTTTTGCTGCTACATTATTTGGTATGCATAATCTATATTGTACAGGCACTTTATTTCGTATTCCTATGGCTTACAAGTAGGCAAAACAATTTATTTGCCGCTATTGAAAAACTGTTTTATTATTCAAGCTATATTCTTAAAATTTACAAATTATTGTAGCTCTAATTCAGACGCACATGTCTATATTTTTACTTTTCATATCAAAGCTTGATATCATGTACATTTTGCCAGTTTGAAATTCAATCTTTTGTACTGTTTTAGAACGCAAATTACTATCGCATTGGTGGGAATATAAATAATTGGTAAACTCTGAATATTTAAACAAACAAATTTACGCTTTTTTGACCGAGTGAACTTTCTTGGTATTATTACTCTGTGGTTATAGCATTACAAGTCTATATAATACGTAATACATTTTTGGAAAATTGAAACAATAGGGTGCCTAAAAATTAATTATTCAATTTGCATAAAAGAAATGTAATTTACATTAATGAAACCCTCATAAAAACTGAATAGAACTGTCTCTAGGGTTTTAAAGCGTTGGACAATGTCATCCGTTGTGATAGGTACAGCATGAAATTCACACCCCGTCTCAAAGTTTCTCTCTGATCATAACATTTTAAAGTTATGTATGAATGCGACGTACCTACGCTGGAAAACAATCTTTTAATCTTGTAACTATAAATGGGGTAAAATACTGAGAATAGTGCGTAATCCTCTGATATTGGAAAAATATTTATTGTCAGCTTGTTCCTTGTATTTCTAAGGCTGACTTGTCTGCACTGGTTGTCTAGACTAACTTGTCTAGATGGGTTAGTTCAATATCGAATAAGTTCACCGGATAAAGTTGTTGAATGGGGAAGGTTGAAGACTCTCACTTATTAGGAAGAAGCTTTCTTAAATTTTGAATCCCCATATATAATTTACTTTGATTACAATTCTTTTTGACACCAATAAACAATTCACCAGAAATGTAATCAATATAGGAAAGCGACGACTAAATTGTTTTTTGTAGTATTTGAAGTGACTGCTAAAAAAGTGTTCGAACGATAGACTTGGCGCGTATTTGTCCAGGGGAAGTTCTGTACAAGGAAGATTTTTCGTTTTAAAATTCAGGCAACATATAAGAACATGCTCTGAGAAATGAACATAATATGGAATGGGTAGAGTTTAGCATGTATTGAGTTTTAGAAAATATATTCGTAAATTCTGCGACAAAATATAGGCAATGTGTTTTAATACTGCGTTATAACCAAGTTGATGTTAGTATTAATTATGGATTTTTGTATGTACCAGATTACATCCCGTGACAGAAATCTTTTAATTGATTGAATAATTGACCTAGATTTGTGATAATTGATTCTCTGTCACAATGAAGGAATGTGAAACAAATAAGTACTCAAATACTTTTCTGTCACATGAAGGAATTTGTCAACTATTGTTTGCATTTTTTGCCTTATCTATCTAAATTGTTGTGCCTATATTATAAATATAATGTTCTTGTTGTGTTTACTTTTTCAAGTATTTTATGGTGACGTTCATTATATGCAAACATATTGATACGGTATGCGCATATAATATTACTTTTTAAAAATAGTATATTATCGATGTTCTTATTTGTTATGTATTATATTGCATTAATTAGAAATTTGATACTATGTATATATATGTAAAATAATGGAATTTCCGGATTGATTTTGATGACAAATTGATTTTCCAAACGTATTATATGATAAACGTATTCAATTTCAAACTCATAAATAATAATATTAAAAAGAATTATAGTACCTATCTGATGAAAATATTCTGATAAAGTAATAATATTAACTTTATTACTGCATATTATTTATAGTTTTTATGTGAAATTATACGGTTTTTCTTATTTATTCATTATTAAACCATTGTTTTAGAAATTCCCCAAACTAAGTAAGATTATAAACATGCGTAAAACTTTATTCAACGATAAAGTTTATTTTTTACATATATATATTTCAGAGATATATACTACTCAGACAAAATGAAATGGGATCTTTTATATACAAAGTATAATATCAAAAATATCATTTTTATTATGAAGATATACTGTAATTATGCTATTTCATCTGCACTTGTCACGCTAGAATTATTGCCTTGTTATAAATGTAATGTTCCTGATTACAAAATATATTGCTATTCATTAAAAATAGCTATATAATGTCTTGATGTGATTAAGAAATACATTTAGTAATTCATTTCGTACTGATACTTATTGATTTTTAAGTCTTTCTGAAATATGAAGATATTTAAATTTTTTATCATTTTTGTAGCTTAAATGCATTCAAAATGATGTATGTAAAAGGAATCTGTCCTGTACCAAAAATAAAATTGCTTAGTATATTCTTTGAGTACCGAAGTTTCAAAGTTACATTATTGATTATGTACCTATGATATCTGTCACATGAAGACTTCTGTCACGAATTAGTGGGAAAAAACTTTAGAAAATTAAGCCCGAATTTCTCATAAAATCAATAAATTATTTCTGTCATTTGAAGACTGTCACATGAAGGAATCTGTCCCATTTCGACACCTACATGAAATCATTCAATTTAAAGATGGCAAAACATACATACTCTTAAAAAACCAATACCTACATATATTTTAATATATATTTTAAATTAAATTTTTTTATATTTACATTGGAGGAATTCTAGAAAAATTCTTTTAATCAAGAACATTATAATCGAGTCTATGCTCATACTTTATTTATTAGGGCATCAAATAGCCCAATATATACCTTTACGACGTCTGTAAATAACATACCTAATATTAAAAAAATATTGAACACTGTAAACAATTAAAATTATGTAAAGATTTTGTACGAGTATAACTTGACTGAAAAATTCTCATGGTGTCATCACAAAAGTCTAAAATCAACAATGTCAACAATTATTTCTATGAATATTTGTGTGCATGTTTCTATCTATATTGGTAATAAAATATATATGATAACAAGTTATTTTAACAGTTATAAATAAGTATTCAAAATTCAGTTTTGACCCATTTTTGACCTTTATACCTCAGATTAATCCTTACACTATTAGCAATTGAAATTGCATAGATGCCAAAATATTTACAAAAATACTTTGACTGATTTTTCGATTAATTGGATGGCTTGTTTTTATATAGACACATTATGTACTATTAGTTAGCTGTACAAACTAGTAGCAATATTGTTGAGTTAAAAATTTAGCAATATTTAGAAGCATGTAATTTTTGCAATAATACAAGATGGCAGATGAGTTGGTTCAGTTGTTAATGCGTTGGCTTACCATGTGGAAAGTTTCAAGGTTTCACACTAAAGGTCCGAACCCCGGTGCGGACTCTTAACCTAGCCTCCACTCCAATCCACCCAGCAGCAATGGGAATCTGAGGTGCAAATACTGGGGAAGTTAAAAGCAGTGAGAAAAAAACTTGTCACCCTACCTCACCACACTGATGGCTCAGGATAAAGTATTCTCTAACAGACACTTCCCCAAAGTACAAGGACCCAACTTTACCTTTTTAATGTTTGCAAATAAAAATCCCTTGTTATTAAATTTGTTGTTTAAATTGGCAGCAGCTTTCGTGAATAGCATCAATATAGTTTAGCTCGATTATGTAATTATTAACAAAGGGACTTTTGTATATCATTGCTGGATACTATGAACAATATGATTTTATATTAAACTCAAAGCAGAATTGTCTGTCTCCCCTTTTGAGTTGTCTAATTCTGTGAAAATTTTATCAGAAACAAAATATTCATTCAAAACAAATAATATTATATAATAGCACTAATTTATTAGGCATGTAAAATTTATTGAACATACGAAATTTTACAATTTATTAGAGGAAAAATGACGCATTGATTATTATACTTTTGTATAATAAATACTATTTTTTCACAGGGAAAACAAATACAACATGAAAATAAAAATAGCAAACAACAAAACAATCCATCATATCCTCTCTTTATTTGTATCTTTTTATAAGAGAAAGGTGATGAAGGGTGTGGTTTGGTGTGGGGTGGGGTCATCCTTGAGTTACACGTATAATGCGGATGTGTTCTCTCCTGTAACTGGGCCATTGAATGTTTTATCTGATCCCCTGGCTTAGATATTAATCAGTCGAAGCAATTAGAAATTCTGTCTCCCATGAGAATCCACTTCTATACGTATATGAAATGGATAAACTACAAATGTATAAAATTATTCTGCGCGTTATGTAAATAATAAAATAAATCCAGCAACCACAAAAAATTCCACAAAAATATTTACTTATTTTAATGTTATCAAATATTTGGAATGCTTGTATGTGTGTAATATATGTGTATTCTAATAATTATGGGGGAAAGGATAGATTGTAAATATAGATTCATTAATATAATTAAGTATATGAATTGTAATAGTGAAACACAGTAGAGTAACAATGACATATCTAATAGTCAATAAAATGTTGAACAGGGGAATCATTTTGTTTCTGGTTATAGTACATATTTTTATAGATAATTGGTAGCTTTATTTATTGTTACGATTTCTCTTTGTGTATCACAAGTAATGTCCGATATTTATGAGATTTCGGTACGTATTCTGTGAGGCATATTTCTATAGGTACAAAACTATACATATATGTGTATTTTTAGATAACTGTCTAGTATATTTTATACTCGATAAAAGTTCGGTACAGTTATCCCCTTGCATCTAAGTAGTATGCATAATCGACTTTTCCAATTCAGAACATTTAATCAATTTGACTGAAAAAATGAATTACTACATCTATTACATCATTGTATATAAGCCTTTAGCCGCAAAGTGTGGATAATGAGCGAGCGTAAATATATTTCATTCTGATATGTGAATGTATGGCCCACATCTTCTATATAGATAGTTCTCCACCGAACAACCAACTCATTTTTCGTATTTCTGTCTTACAAGAAAGAATGCATGTCTGTATTTGACCGAAGTCTGAGCTATATGGGTTTATATTTGTGAGTGAATCACTGATTCATATTCACAAACATTCATTACATTTTTTTCTGTTATATGGAATCTTTTCCGGATTTATAAGTTCATTTGAGAATCCAATTTCTTCGGCGCGTATAATAAAAATTTAGTTTCCATTTGATCTAAAATGTGCTAATTTCAGAGAAGTTATTGTCAAATAGGTTTGCTTCTAATTAGATAATGAATACAGTCTAAAAAGTCTAATTAGTAGATTTCGACCATCACTCACTTTGAGAATAATTAGTGCAAAGTTGAACTCTTAATAAAATGCACATTTATTTTGAAGGTAAATTGTTGACTTAAAATGTTACCAGTTTGAAGCAATCAAATGAGTAGCTGTCATATTTTTATATGTTTTATATAAGTTTGTTAAGTAGGTATATATACATATATAATTTAATATATAAAACAGAAAAATATAATGATAGGTGCCATAGATATTTATTTTATATAAATATTGATATATATATATATTGACTAATATATTGTAGCTACCAAAGAAATTATTATTTTTCTATTTTATTATTTGTATATTTAATTTATTTATATATATTTAATTACTATTTTTCTATCATTACTCTGTAGCATAGCTACCCATAAAGTAATTAAACATAGATGTTCGTCTCTTATTGATTTCATATACATTGCGCTAAAAATGTTCATGAATAGAAAATCATTTTTTTAAATACATTTTACGTAAATGAGTAGACTAAAAGTAGTATTATTTCTTTCTTTCTATTAAATTAATTTTAAGAGAAATATACATATTCATAGAATTTTAACTACGTAAGTTGTCTGTAAAATATAATTTATTCTTTGTATATTTAAAACTATTTAACTAGATAAGCTGTTTCACTGATGTCAGTTTTTAAAGCATTATTTTGCAAAAGTTTTTGAGTAACTAAATAGTAGTATTAAACTGGATGCATAATCAATAAGAGTCGAAACTCTATGTAATCTACATTGCAAGTATTGATTTAATATATGCTCGTTTTTTTGATTAAATGACTTCAGTTTAAAATAATAAATTTCTAATAATTGTATGGATTATTTTCAATTTTTGTTATTTAAACATTCTTCAAATATAAGTGTCAATATTATTTTGATGAAATCAAGTAAGTGGAACAGCTGAGATTCGTTAATGACATAAAAATCTCCTCTTGTCTGAATAACTTTCCTAGCTGAGTAAATGATACATTTTGTGTCAGAATATTGCGATTTACCTTTTATTTATCAAATCTACTGCTTTTCTTGAAGAGATGTTTTGGAAAATGTAAAATATACTCACAAATCGACAGAAGTCGTGGAGGGGTTAGGAGGCTATGTATCGAAAGTAATAATTGAAAATATGAATTCACATTATAGTTGTTTGTTTACAGATAATTTGAAAGTGATATCTTTTTCGCAGGAATTAGTACACTGATAATTACAAATTATCTTTTATTCAATATTTATCAAATACAATAGTAGATTATTTTGAAAATATATGTATATAAGAAAAAATCTTTAATTCTAGCTTGAAATTTGTAGTAACACGTTTAACTACAAAGTATTTGTTCATACTTAGTCACTAATAATAATTGATTGATTTTTGAAATATTGCTTAGAAAATGAATGATTTATTTTTGGACTCTAAAGTACCATTTCATATTTTTGACAATAAATCACTATATATACTAATTATAACAATAGTTATACAATGATACACAGTGTTTTAATGTTATAACAGTATATTATTCCTTATAACGAATTAATATTCTTCACTCTCCAGTATACTTTTATTTCCGGTCAAGTTTGGGATTGGCTCATATTTTATATTTCTGAAACCGAACTTATTATTTCGAACTAATTAATTAACAGTGAAACATTTTTCTCAACAAATATTTTACATTTTATTTCCAAGCTATTTATTAAATATATTATGTTATTACAGAGAATCAATACATGACCATATATTGTGTCTTCAAATTAGTGCTAAACATTAAAATTATTGAACACACTGCGTATTTCGTAGTAAAAGACATATTCGTCTATTTTGTGTTTCATTTTTTTATAAAATTACTATTCATTACTATATTCATCATATATATAATATAATACCTGTATAATACGTCATCGTTATATATACACAATATAATTTTTATAAATACCTAGTCCTATATTATTATGTATCATTATAATATCTACATATAATTGAATTCTTGTAAAAGGCCATAAACATTGTGTACATTAATGTAAAAATATAGTTTTTAAGTATATATATATATACAACTATTTCATCAACTATTTGTTAAATATAAAAATAATGTAGGTATTGTTAACAAAATTCTAACAAATACAGCGCAAAACTGTAATGAGGACGCAACTAATTTATAATATTTTGTAGTAATATTATCTAACCTTTCCTGTTTTAACTATGAAAACATAAAATATAAATCTACATTAATGATAAAGAGATATGAAGTGGACAAAAAATGTTTAAGATTGAAGCATTTACTATTTAATAAAATGCTTTATTTCATCGAATTATACGGTGAAAGCTAGGAAGACATTTTTTGTATAAATGATATTAAAGAATTTAGACGCAATTGTGATATTTATAGATTTGTAATATTGTGTACAGTAATTATAACAACATGTAAAAGACTGCATATATAGTTGATTACTTTTAACTTTTTTGCCTAGGCACGTGAAATTTTTGAAATTGCTAAATATATATGCAGTAAGTATGTACCGATTTTGTTTATTCCAATATTCTAAGTGAGTTGTTAGATTCTCAAATGATTTAAAGTAAAATGGAAGTTATTAATTCCTAGCTCCAATATTCAATATTAAACTATTTTCTAATAAGATAATAATAAGTATTCCATTAAAAAAATGATAAGTCGCCTTACAGTTACAATTGTATTATTCAATAAACCATTTGACTAAACCAGAGTGCTACGATAATTACTTGGAATTATTTATAAACGTTTATAGTTACATTTATGTGGGGAAAACTTATAATATTTGCAAATCAATATAGAAATTATTGATTAAATATTGACTCGTAAATGTTCAATTCAATATGAAATTGAAAAAATTATCAAACTGAGCTGAAATACAATATAATATTCTTCCTTGTATGAAATATAAATTATTAAATATTTTATAATAATTAATTGATAAAAAAGATGTTATCAAGTGTACTTATTTATATTTATATTTTTAGATATTATATATTATTATGATAAATATCCATTACTTTCTTATTTATGTATTAAATATCAATAGAAACAACGCTGCTTTTTATATATATAACAGCCGTTTATTGTAGTGCAATATAGTTATATTGTGGAATATGTATTTATGAGATTTTATTGTCAATTCAAAATTATTAACAACAATTATTTTGAATATATTTTTATACAAAGAAATTAAGCAATATCGACAGAACTACAATATAAACAACTTTCATGAAGATATTGCACATTTGCGATTGTGAACGACTTGTTTAGTTGTAACAAATTGAATATATATATATGAAATCATTTGCACACACATGTATACATTTAATAACAAAAACGGTAAAACGCGATAGATTAACAATTGAGGCAAAATATTATGTTAACTAAATAAAATAATTTAACCAATTGATAGTTTAGTGCAATATCTATGATTCAAACACATTCTCGTAATATCAATAACCAAGAATTAAAAAATTAAAGAATTCGAAATCTGTTTCCCCCCTATATTGGCATAAAGACACACTCAAAATAATGGTATAGATAATTGATTTAAATGAACAGTTTTCATAATTTCGACTCTATAATTTTAGTTCTCAATATTCCAGAAAGAGAAGACGAGAACAATTCTGAAAATATTGAACAAGATAAAAGTATATTCTTTATATATATGTATACGCAACAATAATGGAGAATCCATTACAACGAAAACATTAATCCATCTTCCTATATTGAATGTAGTCATGTACGTAGTAGTAGTATAGTATAGGAGCATTCCATTTGAATCAAAATAACATTTGTGTTGGACATTATAAGTTAAAACCATAAAAATCTTTCCAAAAATTTGGTATGCGCAGTATATACGGGCTTATGGGCATATTTAAAAATGTGTCGGTAAATCATTCACGAACTTAATTATAGATGTATCTCGTACCAAAAAAAGAATGGCTATATGGGAATTTTTCACATAATAATCCAAACACCCAGTTTAAAATTCTAGAATAAAGTTATAATTTACTTCGAGGGGAATAGGTTGGGCGAAGGTATGCTGTACAATTGATGAATAAGTTTGTCGGAAATGTTAAAGTCAAAAATGTTGTATAGTATATACAATTAATTAATTATGTGCTTATTTTTATGCTTAATATGGATTAAAGTATGTTACATATGTATATATATAGTAACAGAATTAAATACCTACCTATATATCATATCAAATATTACATAGTATAGAATAAAAATATATAATCAGATAATAAGATTAAATATGCGATCAAATACTTGTTAACAACGAAATCAGGATATCTCTAAAAATGAAACAAAAATCAAAAATAAAGAATAAATAAAATATATCAAGGGTTAAGGTTACGATGTTATGGAACAGTCAATAAACCATAATCGAAATTCTTTTTTTCTTAGAATAATATAGATGATGGTACAGGGTATATAGTTGCCTTTTGTATATTATAACACAAGTTGTCTTGGACAGTTTGAACTGAGATCATGAAATTAATTATTTAAAGAGAGAATAGTATGCACGCAGGCATTTTGCACAAATGAATGAAAAAGAACTTAATAATGGCAGGAATACTATCAATAAATATAACAAATAAATAGAAATATATCTTTATCATAATTTTCTACACTAAGAAATTCAGTTGAAAATAAAATAGAATAGTTAGATTGTATGGGAGGACTTAGGCAGAGAGAAGAAGAATGTTCAGTGCAATCTGAAAGATATGGTGTATGTTATAGTGTATATAACCTCTTATATAGTCACCGCTATACAAAATCATGAAATAACACCTTATATAGAGAACAGAAACTCTATGGAAATTCAGGGGTTATGCATATGTAAATAATACATAAATAATAAAGTCTGTGTTGTCGAAAGTGGATTTGAGAATCCCCTTATAGTTTGATTCTGATTTGTTAATTGATTTTAAATTTTGGTCTAATACGTATTGTATTTAAAAATACTTATTTTTATTAAATATGCTGTTTTTAAAAGCAAAAGCTTAGTTATTTGCTAGTATATTCTATGTTATTTCTTTAACCAAGTAGGTATATTATTTAATTGCTCACAATATAATATGATAAAAGCGAATTTAACCATAACAGATCAACTACAGGGGGAACTCCAATGAAAAAAATAACAAAAAACGTGTAAAAACTGTAACAAATAGCCATGATGGAAACAATACGTTTGAACATTGTGCAGTCCAGCATCGAATATCATATGAAGAATAATACTACACTATTATTGTCTGTTGATATTGTCCTATTATTGATTTCATAGTGAAAATAACATGTTTGTACAAATATATTGTTAAGTTTTATCAAGTTAAACTAACGAAATGAAAGGAAACTTTTTTAGTACATGTATTTTCAGCATGTGACAAATTAAATGTCGACGTTTATTTGATAAAAAAATCTGCAGGATATGTTAACTGAAAAATAGGTGTCCAACGATGCTTGCATCACAACAATTTGCGTTTTTTCCACTAACTGAAGTGCGCTCTATACAACATTCACCCTACAAAGGCAGACCATTATAATAATGTCCCAGTTTTGAGAAAAAAAGAAAAGAAAAAACTCATAAGCGTGAGGGTCAGTATTTAAGTAGATGTCAATGCGTGCATTTGAGAAGGGGTTTAGGCATATATAGATTGGTACTCGAAAGAAAGAATGTTAAAAACAAAAGTAATTCTTTTTGTTAGTTGACAATGTCAAAATCTGTTTCGTATTAGTCCGAATTGTCTGTTTTTATCAACTAAAACAAACAAAAATCTGATAGGGACATGGATATGATTTATAACTGAAAAGTAAACGTGAGATTGGACTATAAGTTGACTCATGAAGACTTACTTAGGCTAAACGCGATGCGGGTATGCCGGGAGCGTAATAAAAATGTAATATTTGAACTATTTATGTATTGAGAAGAATAGATATTTATCTTGATTTTTCAGATTTAAATAAAAAAACTATGATGGAGAGAAATATAAATATATTTTCGGGACCAAATTTATTGTTCATTATAATATTATATTTAGTTTTAATCAAACTATTGAAAATATAAAGTGCACAATATGCATAATAAAATAGGTTTTGATTATAATTTTTACTATAAAAGTACTTTAGTACTACCTACCTTTGACATAAGTAGTATGTATTATGATTATTGAACTTATTTTTTAAATATAACAAATAAATAATTTGTTTTTGTTTTTTTTCAAGCCAATTGTCCATTTAAAGCATTAATTTGTTATATATTTACATATTTCACTTAAACGTCAAAAATAATTGAATGAAACTGCTCTAGTAAAGTAACTTTATTTAATTATTGTGGCGTTTAGTTATTATAAATTATTGATTTCTTTCCACACAGCCCAGCTTCGCAACGCGTTCAGCGTTAATAGTCCTCAATTGCGAAATAATCAAAATAATTTTGTAATTTGGTATCTAGGGTGCTGTTGATGAGATACATAAACTCAAAATTGTTGTGCGATATGAAAATCTATAGATATACATAATTTAGAAATCTGTTGGGGAATTATCTTGTATCAAGAGAAGGCCATATAGAAAGTGTGTAAAAGTAACAACATTAATAGAGTAATACTCTTGTGCCGAATAGCGGGATAAGTATATGTGCATGAGAAGCATAGCTTTGTACATAAAATACTAAGAAATGAATTGATGACATTAATTTATATTAAAATTTAAATGTCATGCTGTTCGATTAATTGTCTATAATCTATTTATTTTAGTCATTATAAGATGCCTAGAGCATAGGGCATTAGGAGAACTAATCAAGATGAAATGGAAGTCTTCATTATTGAATTGGTTGTAAAGAATGAAAATCTTTAAGTCTTTTTATTTTATATAATTTAATTTTAGTCTGTGTTAAATTTATTACATAATTAATATTGTAATACATACATATGTATGAATGATTATTTATATATCTATTTTATTATTTTAAATATTATTGATATGGCATATCTATCGATTAATTAGTTTCTCTCATATAACAGATAAGCTTGCAAGATCGAGGGAGATATACACAAAAGAAAATCTATGTATCGACAAATAATTAAATAAAATATCCTAATGGGGGATATGAGTGTCTCAATGGTAATTTTCTCACAATTTATTGAATTAATTGATATTGAAATCAAGGTTTGAAAAAGGTTTGAATAGAGATTTGGTCCGAATATCTAGTCGATTTTGTAGCAATTTTTTTCTGTACTTTTTCTGCGCACATATCCGAGAAAACTGTTTTCGTATGTATAATTCAAAACTGCCAATTTTCTCAATTTTATTTTAGCTGGCTATTTCTTTTCGGTAGTCACTATCACTATATTGAGCTTACCAATTACAAAATGGTTGCCTAATGAAGCATAGTATGGTTGGGAAATTTCAGTTCATAAAATAAATAATATGTATATCAATGAAATTAGCGTGGGTAGATAACTTTTCCGGAGTTGATAAGTACTCCTTTATATATGTATATCTATTAATAGTATAAGCATTAGTAGTATAGGTTTAAAAGTATGAAACGACGGATGACAAATAGTATAGGCCGAAAGGACGAGCATAACACAAGGTGAGCCATTCCATTATTTCGGCTCCCGATATACTCGTGAGATAATGTGATTGGTTGGTGAATGTTCGCGGGAATTTAAGATCATTTCAAGGTCACTCTATCGGCGTTGACGACTCACACAACCACACAAGTTCCGTAAGCCGCGCCGACGAACAGGTGCCTTGTTGTCCAGAGGGGTGTTCTTCTGACCTCGATCACCATCCAGCTGTCTCCCATCGGGTGATGACTGCAACGGGGATTCTGCAACAGAGAGGGAAGGGGTGAAAGGAGCGGTAGAAAGTTAAAAAGTTAGCGTTTGTTCCAAACTAACAAGAACATTTCGCTGACAGAATGGTGTTATGTAAAAAAACAGAATACCATTTGTTTGGAGACTAAATTGGATGTAAATATCTTTCTAGATTTTATGTTTTAAATATTCTAATAAAATAGTCAATAGAATTATATTCTCAAATCGTTTGATATGTAAATGAAACAGTTTTTCTAATCTGTAAATAGCAAACTCGTAACTTTGGAGTAGTGGTCTCTTCTCTTGAAATTTCTAGCTTCTGATTTAACTAGAGTCTCGTTTTATTCATTTTCCGTAAAATTGAGAAAATTGACGGTTTTGGGTTTCGTCTCAATGAATTTATTATATACGAAATAATTATTCTTGAATCTAGGAGCTGAATAAATACAGTAAAATGAATAACTTGTTATTAGACAGACTATTTAATTATAAGGACTAAATTTCCATTCAAACCTCCAGATTTTAATATCCATTAATAGTCCAGTAAAATTATAAAATACCTAGAACAAATTGCTTCAGAAGGTTTTTTTGCTTTGACTGGTTCATTGGAC
>JAYRBW010145644.1:0-14737 GCA_036023295.1 Invenusta paracnida | reverse complement strand
AAATACCTTCGAATGCGTTTATACAGTGTCATAATTATAGTTCATACAATGGAATCCGAATAAATTGCATGCCCTCTTTTTTTCATATATTGCTGCCCTCTAATTTTAAAGTTTTACACAATAGTAGTATTAAGAGTTTTAAAGAGCAGCAATATATTAAATTAGGGCAGTATATTATTGTCTTTCTGCAGCTAATATATAAAATCAAAGAAATACAGTCTACAAATAGTCCAAATATGGTCATTTCAACACTATATTTAACAATTTTGTAATAAATATCGCAATAAAAATTTAAAATGCTATTTTTATTTTTTGTCTATCAATTTTGTATTTCCTTCCTACAGGTTTCCTAGCAGAGATGAATGCCTGCCCCCCCCCACTCCCTCAATACATTTAGATTCATAGAAATTAATTAAGCACTTTTCTTCTAATTAATATCGGAGGTAAGTCGCCAGTATGTATGTTATAATTTCGGAACATTCTCATATTTTTTCAAATAAAAACACTTATCATCTCTCACCGGAGCTGGTGTGGTAGTGGTGTCGTCTTCGCAAGGGAATCCATCTTCGCCTGGTAATCCGACCTCCCCCTGTTCACCACTTTGAGTAGTCTCATTTTGGGGGAGTGAAGAGCGTCCGGGGACCCCCTTTGAACCCCGTTCCCCCAATAAACCCTGCAAGATGAGGCAGAAAAGACTGGATTTCACCCGCACTTCAACCTTTAATGCACCACTAGTAGAGCGCAATTTTGAAACTTCACATGTATAGTTATTTACGAAACTAATAAGTACCAAATTGCGAATTTTCTATATTTTCTGTAATACAATTCACATTACACATTTTGGATAAAAAGAATAGCAGAATAATGACAATGACTTGAATAGTTGTAAAATTTATTTTAGAGAAAGTAAAGCAAACTTGTATTGCTCCACTTTATTTAAAAACTCGTAAATCTTAATACCCTCCCAGTGTGTAGGGGATTGGCTAGAAGTTATTTAATATTATGTTCTATAAAACGTTCGACACAGCTACAAGCGTCATTTTCAGACTATTCGACACATTCCTATTTTGAATTGTTTGGAGGCCACATCTAGAGAAGATTGATAACAAGGTCAAAAGATCACTGCGTCCAGTTCTATCGTACTTCTGGTAATATATTTTAGTATAGGATAGTTTTTCTAATGTTCTCTTTTATAATTACATTTTGCAAATATTCCTATAAAAAATTAAGTGGCTACAAGCTTACAATAATTGCGATATCTCGGATTTTTTAAGTTGATATTAAGTAGTCTATGAAATCTTCGCTCTCTCTTTCTTAATTTACATTATGGCTCTCCTGAATTAGTAAACATTTTGTTCACTAGCATTCTAATACATTTAATTATTAAATTTGAATACTGTAACTGTCTAAACCATTGTTTAAAAATATTTTTGTTATTCAAAATGTTTTTTCTAACATTTATTTACATTTTAATGTAAAAAATATTAGTTAATATAAAAGCTAGAACTGTGTTAAAATCCTTAAAACTATTAGAAAGAGTAAAGGTTTCTTAGAAGGTACTTATTCGCTCTTGGTATGCAACGGAAAAAAACATGTTAATTCATCAAGTAAAATAAAATTCCAAGATAATTTTACTTTCTCGTAAAATCTGATATTGTAATGAAAAAATGTCCATTTTCATTATTAGTCAAGTGCTACGATTTTAAAGTAACGTCTGTTTGTGTCATGCTGAGCAAGAAATGAAAGGGTCAAAACTAGGATGACTGTTAGGTTTGTCTCAGACAGCACGGCAGCCCTTGAGATGACAAAGTGCGCAGATAGTAATGACAGTAGCCGAGATCCCAATTTTGCAAACATCATTCAGATGATAGAGCAGAAAAAAGATCGGTCCAATTCCAATGTTTTTCATCTCACTGTCATGGAATAGAGGGCAACAAAGAAGCAGATGAGCTGAAAAAAGAGGAAGTATGGAGAACCAAGATCTAATTCCAATAGGAGCAAACCCGGTGGTCAAGTTCGAGAGAGATAAAAGGCCGGAAACACTCAGATCGGCATGTTAAGTCCTTTAAAGTACAGCCAAAGAAAACAAAGATCAAAGAAATCAGAAGAGACAGCATCACATTCTGCCAGCTGCTCAGAACAGGAAAGAGCCACTTCTCAGGCAATATCTGCTCAGAACAGGAAAGAGCTACTTTTAAGGCAATATCTGCTCAAGTGAGGAAAAGCCGTCAGCTTCATCTGTCTAAACTGTGACGAAGAGGTAGAAGAGAGCACCTTCTAGTGAAGTGTCTCAGGTGGGAGAGAAAAAGAAGAGTGCACCTTCTAGTGAAGAGTCGCAGGTTGGAGAGAAACAGAAGAGCATACTTCCAGGGAGAGGTAGACCTCAAGATCATCTTCCAAAACATTGAAAGCTGGCTAAGTTCTTAAGGAGCATGCTATAGGCTACAAACAGTAATCTGCCCCGGCTCAGAAGAAGAAGAAGAAGAAATACGACTGCTGACTCTAATTTTCTCATCGTTATCTCTATTTCCATTTATACACAACTCAAATTATGTTGTTTATACCACTAGATCACGTGTCGTTTGTTTTTCATGAAAAGGAAGAGGGTGTCATCTTGTAGTTTGCATACCAATCTATTAGTAATACACCGTTGTGCTATTGAATTTAATGGCATACGTAAAACATCCTCATCCTTTTGCACCATGAACTTGTAATAGTGTGATAAATATGTATATATTGATAATGAACACTATAGTATATGTACAAACAAGCATTCATACCTTTGTTCCATTCTCGCCTTTCGTTCCACTTATTCCAATCATACCCTTGAGTCCATTCGTACCCTTAAGAAAACACAGTGAAATAGATTATGTAAATAACATTTGACTTTCATTTATGCCAAGGTTATAATAAACGAATTACCTTATCCCCGGTTTCAATTGAATGGTTACCTAATTCTCCCTGAAAACAGTGTACGTGAAAGAAAAAATATGAAAATAAATAAAAATAAATAAAAATACAATTTAGTAATTTTTTGCAGAACGTTTAATGTTTTACTTGTAGAGAATATTTGTATGTTCTACTGCGGACAAACGGTAAAGTATCATGTAAAAGAGCAAAATAAATTAATGAAGGAAAATTGTACAGTATAATATAACTTAATGTTTGAGAGAATGCTAATTGGACTTTAATATTAATATATACAAATATACAAATCGTAAATTTTTAATATTTGTATTGTTACTTGTTCAAAGATTAAGTAGCCAGTTAAATAAGTATGATTATGTCTAAAATATTTATTATGTTCACATGACCAAAGAAAAATCCTATCTGTGCATATGTTAAAGACAGGCCATGAACACCAATATGGTCTCAGAAGCACACAAAAGATCTCAGAAGGAGAAAGCTTCTAGAACCAGCTATATTCTAGTTCCGTTGCTAACATGTATACTTCCTGTTGCAAAAAAGTTCCAATAAGTAAAGTTTCTTTTCAGATTGCTATTTTACTTTAGTTGATATTGCAAAACTCTATACGATAAAATAATTTTACGACATGCAAAAAAATCATTATTTTTTATTAGAAAAGTATAATGATATTTTGTGTTCATGATGATTATTGTCGATAAAATGCAAACATTGTGTAATATGTTAATTGGTAAAATACCTCTATTATTAAACATTAATACCTACGTTTTATTATTAAACACATGGTCAACATAGATTTTAATATTTGATTTTAAAATTTAAAAGACTTATTTTTGGTTACTATTTAAAATTAGCAAATGCTAATATTAAAAGTGATCTTAATGAATTGATACTAATTTAGAAAATATGCCACTTAATGAATTGTATTGTCAGCTCTTGGCTCCCTTCTCCATATATAATAGGTTATTCACCTTGACCCCTTTGAGTCCAGCTGAAAACATTCCCGATGGTCCCACATCCCCTTTGGCGCCGTCAGTACCGTTATTCCCATTTATTCCGTCTTCTCCGATGCTTCCTAGATCGCCCTCGTCACCCTAGAAAGAGATGTATTGTTAACAGTTCTTCGTAATATTGTAAAACTGCCGCACACACAAACAAAACGTTATTAGGGTCTTAGATAAAAAATATCCTCAACAAAAAATAGTTCATAAGTTTGTCACACAAAATAAAATTACTCTTAGATACAAAACACATTTATGATGCAAGGAAACACTTCACTAACATACTCAATTGAACTTAAAAATTCACACCGAAACTTATTATTAGCATTTAAAATGTTATTTTAAAATGATAAAGTTGAAATTTGGTTGAAATAAATCTTAACATAAATTTGTCAAAACTTATCATCATGAATTAGGAATATGATAGTACATATAAGATAAATCGTTAAATTAAAAGCGTTAGCCATAAAATTACAAGGAAAGTGAAATCGATCATGAAAATCATAGTACTAGAAACTTATAATCTTATAAAAGATATACTAGATGAGACTGTTCTGAATGCTTTAGAACAGTTTATATAGAAATAGTTCAATTTTCAATTGACTACTAAAGAGTAGTGCAATAAAGCTGTTATAAATTTATCAAAAGTGGATTTTGATATCTTCTGAAATTAAGGAAACTTTGTAAAGTATTACATGAATACAAACATTAATGATATTTGAAAAAATATACATTTATTATCTTTCAAAGTGTCTTTATTTGAATACAAATTTTTTAATTACTAATGTCAATAGTACATCTTTTCTGTTTTTTCCTGCTTATATCTTCTGAGTATTTATGTAACTTATTTAAGTTGAAAAAGTACTTCAATTTAAATGTAACGTTTCATAAAATCTACGTTGACATACAATAGTACTAGCGACAGAAATACAACATTAGTAACATTTTTAATTTCCACAGAATTAGTAACAATAATACATGCGTTTTGCTTTTATATTTGATTATTATATTTTACAGGGCTGTAAAATATTACTACTATATCATGTATACTAATAAACACAAACAATAGAATGACATCTTATTACGTAATGCTATAGCTGAGCCTATTCAAATGGTTTATTATAAAGTATGTTCAAAACCACACGTTATGAAAGTTGTGAGTAGATCAATAAATCATTTTTTTAAAGCGTTGTTCTATTATTTTGTGATGAAACCCACCTTTTTTCCTTTGCAACCAATGTTTCCCTTTCCTCCTTTAGGTCCAAACGCTCCTTTAAATCCCTAAAATTTAAGAAATATGTATTTATAGATACATACATACATAAATAAATGTATTCTTAATTATTAATAAATTTATCGTTCATATTATTCTATTTTTAAATAAACTTTGAGATAATTCTGCTATTTTTTTAAGTAACAATTTAGATATTTATAAATTATATTTAAATCCTAACTTATAGAAATAGTCACATTGTTTAACCAATTTAAAGTAACATTGGAATAAATTATAACACGGAACAAAATTACTGGACTTTTTTTAAACATAAAATTTTACGTGTTACCTTATTTTATTAAATATAATCACACAATTATTTATCGTACTAGATATAATTATAGAACTAAATAACTTGCTTTGACATAATCTATAATGACATAAATCAACTTCGGAGATTACACATAAAAGGACTACATTGTAACAAAGTTTGTACCAGATATAAATCTTGTATGATATATTCATCAATGGAATAAATTAGCATATTGTGTAGTTTTTATCAGTATTTCAATACTGGATTGAAAAGAACATATCATATATATAATGTCCTATATACGAAAGCTTTTTAAATTAGTATATAAACTATAACTAATCAATTGAAAATTTTCTCAACATAAAATTACCTTTCTTGCAATTTTTATCCATTAATGAGTCAACTATACACATTATATGATCCACATGTATATATTTATTTAGCAAATTTGTAACCAGAAGCTTTCAATGAGAACATAAACTTATATCTAATTAATAAACTAGCACTCGTCATCTTTGATTAGGAACATATCAAACTATATAAATGATGTACACATCAGCACTGAAAGCGGCAGTGTCAAAACTGTAACTTTGTTTCAATACGACATTTGATCTTATACGTGTAACAAAACGACGAACTAGTGACTAATTTAGCGACTAGTTAGCGAATTTATATAATATGTATAAATTAGGCATTGCGGGATAGGCTTGCTGCCTATTTCGTATAAAATGGTTTCAATATTTAAACGATTTCTACTATATAAATATGCTGTTTATAAGAGTAATCTGTTCAGTGTACAAATCAAAAGTTTTGCTATAATTTTTCAAAAAGTAAACAGCAAATACAAAAATACACACTATTATACATAAAAATCGAATTACTTCATTGAAAATTAATAAAATAGCCTATCAAATATTTTAGTGATATGTATATAATACGTAAATGCTATTAAAATGCTATAAACAGTGCTGTGGTGATATTTTTAAACTGTGTATATTTGTGTAAACATAATTAATAATTATATTAATACTTGTGGAAAACTTAAATGTGTTGTGAAGTATTAATAATAGTTTGTTCCAGAGAAATGCTGTGTATATTTTAAAGCAATAAAATTTGCTATATTGTAATCATTATCTCAACGCTAAAATATGCAGAATATAACTATTTATATTGTTTAAAAGTTATTATATTATATACATTACTAATACTAAATTCCTAAAATATTAATGTCATTTTTTGTTAAATTTACAAAACTTTGGCATTTTAAACTTCGAATTATCAAATGTGCGTGGTTTCAATATTTAGATTAATTTACAAACCAATTAATTATTCCTTTATTCGTTTCAAGATGCACAATAATAATTCTGAGGATAAATATTACTTTTTTATCGATGTCTGCAAAATAATTATTTGACTATAATGAATATTGTATTATATTAAATATTTTATAAATTCTATATTTACACAATTCCATATAAAATAAATTTCAATAAAGGTAAAATAAAAGTAAAATATAAAAAATGAATATTCAGCTGATACGATGGTGAATAACTCCAGAAACCACAACTGAATGTTATATATTTACCTAAATGTATATCTAGAAAAGTAAAAAGGAAATGACAACACAAATTACCAGATAATAATACACTAGAAAGAATAGTTGGTTAATAAATTATACAAATAAAGAAATGAAGAAATGACTCGAAGCTAAAAAATATTATTAAAAAGTATAAGAAAAAAAACGTGAAAACTGTCAATCAGAGCAAAGTTTTTAGAATGTGAAATGTATGTTTTTAAGTATTTTAACTTTATAAACTCTTAATTCATTATTTAACAGTTACAAATTTGTATTCTTTTAAATCACTTTTTTATCCTGGACACTTTTATACATGTACATATATAATCCAAGTTATGTCGTCAACGAATACGTGCAAAATCAAACATAAAAAGCAATCACAAAATAATGAATTATAAAGTTGTAGAACAAAAAGTTACATTCCAAATCTTAATAATTCCAAATTTAAGTAAATATATTAAATCTATATAATTTATACACCTAACACATTGTAAACAATATAAACCAGCCTGTTTTCCTTTATCGCGATCTAAACCCTTGATACCCTGTTCGCCCTGCAACATAAATAAAACGAACCATTAATACATCAGCAGAATACCCCGGTCATTCTAGATATGCATATATACTAATCACTGCTCCGGTAGCACTGCACATGCAATTATGTATACACTAACATATTTTATATTGTATATGCATGCATTTTTAATAATTGTATATAATATATAATAAATTACGTTCTATTTATTTGTTAAATAAGTATTTATAAGTAGTTATATTTCTCATGAGTTTATAGTTAAATCAATTTTGATTAATTACAACAGTAAACAAATAGAATTATAGTAGTATTAAGAGTAATTTGTATGAACAATAGTATGTAGATATTTTAATTTATACTATACTATAACTTCTATATTTTTTTACAAAGATTTATTTAACTAATAAACAATGTTATTGACTAGATGAGATGAGGTGAGAAGTGGAATTGATCAACCCAAGCGTAGACCAAAGAAAATATAGATACATTATTAAAAATAATCTTTACTGTGTAGTTTGATTTGCTTTTTTAATATATTTGTCTTCAATATACGATATAATTATACTAACATATTTTTTATTTATATTCTTCAATCCACACCTCATTCTATATATCTTAACTCACCTTAGAACCTTTATGACCAGGATCTCCGTTAAGCGCTACTGACCCACGAAGTCCAGGAGATCCAGTCATTCCTATTGGGCCTGTGTCACCACGATCTCCTTGGGATCCCTGCCGACCATTCGGTCCAGGACTGCCCTGAAAGAGAATGTATAGGGAAGGGCGTGGGAGTAAGGAAAGGAGATGAGAGACTATATAAAGAACAGTATAATTAGTAGTTGATAGAAGAATGCTCAAAGTTTATTTTAAATTAAGATTTATTATATTTACAAATGGAAAACATTAACACCAATTATTAATTATTCTAACTAACGCAAAATTTACTAAGCAAAAAAGTTTACTAAACCAAAGCTTGTCAATCTTTTTTTATTAATTAGTTATATTTGAAATGTAATTTTTATAAAGAAACTGAATATTATATATATAAATCTAAATCAATAATATAATTTCACTTATATAGATACACCCAAATAACCTCAGTATTATACCTTTCAAGTTACCGTACTAAATTTACATCTAGTATGTAGTGTATAATTTCAAAAATTATATTCAGAACTGAATGTGATATATACATGCATACACATTTATATATAGGAACATTCCGGAGAAAAGTCGTGTACAAGATATAGCCATATATGAGGCCTCCTAAATCCACGTGTCAAATGGCGCCTCGGGGCTTATTAGAGAAAACGTCGTAATCAGATAAAATAAGGAATGGAAGGGTAGGTACTTTTTAAATGAAGGATTTCTTATTTATCTATTAAACCAAATTTGTGTCAAAATGCCGGTTGGTTGCAAAAGATAAACACTGCAACATATATGTATCAGGCGTATTTTGCGGATCAATAATAATTAATTGATTATCTCAAAGCAATCGAAACATTAAATTTTAATATTTATTACATCAATAATGGTAAAAGTTGATATTCTAAAGTATACAAAATCATTCAAAGTATGTAAATAATCTCTTAGCTATTACGTATATATGTATATATGTATGTATAATTATATAAGTACGAAGACTTATGCACACATGTCATGTTATCAGTTTTATTCGCTTAATGTAAAATGTGTAATTGCATACATTATTTTTTGTGCACTGTCAAAAAATATTAAATGTAATTGGCATTAAATTTCTATATTATTTCAAGATATACATAATATATTCAAATTATGTTTAACGCGTTTAAAGTCTTGGTGCATCATATTTGCTATATAAAAATAGAATAAGTATATAAAAGCTTTTCTGAACCGCCGTTTCAAATATCAAAGTATTGCAATACGACAAGAATATTTTATCATATAAGGAACTTTTTCACTAAATATAATATGTATATATATTTTTATATATATATACTAATATAGTTATATAATATCATTTAAATGTCTTATTTCAATATATTCTGACACATTCGGAACTTAGCAAAATTGAAAAAGAAGCGCGTGGTAATAGTTTACTCCTTAATTATACTAATGTCAATGAATTATAACAAATTTAATTGTTTTCAAGTGTACATCATGATAATTTCAAATATATATATTGTAAGATAGATTCTTGATGTTTATACAGTAATTCAAATATTGTTTACCAAAAAGACATATGAGACTAATAAAACCTGACGTATATTTTAAATAAAAACATGTAAGATGGAGATGTGATCGTAAATTGTACTCCGTTCAAAGGGATATTTTAAAAAGGATGTATACATATAAGTGATAAGCGATTTATTCAATTAATTATTAGCGATTACATTTAAATTATTTTTAATTTAATTGAATTAAAAGCGATATCAAGAAGGAAACTGTGATGAACAAAATGGAATTAAAACATCTTTAAGATCTAGTGTAATGTTTACACTTCTTATATGATTATCTAATTGCAATGTTTACTTACACTTCTTATATGATTATCTAATTGCAATGTTTACACTTCTTATATGATTATCTAATCATATTTTGAGCTAAACTTTGTTTACTATTTGCACAGTTTTTATTTGAATATGATTTTTTATTTTATTATAACTTTATGATTTTGTTACATATCTTAAATATAATTACTCTGCAATTTGGGAAAATATTATGTCAAATTTGTAAGATTATTATAAAACGAGAAGTACTTTTAAATTTTAATAATTTTATGTATGTGTGTGTCTTTAGGTGTGTGTAAGTGTGTATAGACCTCATGTATAATACGCGTTAAGGTCAATTACCTAACAAACTGATTACAGCATATTTATATACCTAGTGTTTGATTTTGATGCATAAAATGGAGACTATAATTTAACTCATAAAAGAAATAATAACACTTAATTAATACAACAATAAACATATACATATTTTGTATACATTGAAATGAATATATTGTATAAGCGTGATTCAAGCTTAATGGTTTTTAATTATACCGCCATATTATGGTTAATATAACATTAGTATGTTTAATTTACCATATTCTTCAGTCATTCTTTGCACTAACGTTCCAACAAATTATAGATAAAATAGAATATTATACGATTTACCTGAAAGCCTTGATCACCAGGACATGTGCATTTCTCAGGAGTGCAAATGCTGTCACAAGGGGACGTAGAGTTCTCCTGAAGATAGAAGTAAGCACAAACTGGGATTATATAAATAATGAAAAAACAGTGATTAACGATTTTATATGCATACAACTATTTTAGATTACTAATGTGGGAGCTTGCACTTGATAGATTTCCTTCAAAATATTGATAGTGTATTGTAAACTAATGTTGTCAATTTGATAATAATATATTTAGGGTATTTTACTGTCCACTTAACTAATGATGAGTATGTGAAAATTAACTTCTAATGAAATTATATTTGAAGTTATTTTAGCATAATGGAAGCTTGGAATTTCATATAATTATTTTACGAGTTCAGGTTTCCAAATTACTTTGGTAATACTAACAAATTGATATTGAATTTCAGAGCCTCTAAACAGTTGTTTTGAGCGTATTAGTGAGTCTAAAATTCAGTATTATTGTGTTTAAGACTTCCATAGACCGAGCGCATAGAGATATGTATAAAAGTATACTAGTAATAAGCGTTATGGGGTATTTGACAACGAGCCAACGCACCATAAAAAATAAAATTTGTTAAATTTACTCTTTGCCTGATTATTTCCTAAAGATGGTGTTACGAAAGAGGTGATACATACGGAAGCAGAACAATTGTATGGAATTAAGAAGTGCTTTGACGGTCCAGGTGTGAACCGTAGTTGTCAACGCGCAGCGCCATGTTCAAGTACATTCTGGTTGTACAAGTCTTTAGTATAGTATATAATAAGTCGTTTAATATTCTTAAGATCACGATACAGTATACACTTCAGCATAGTTCGTTTAAACGTAAATAAACAAATAGTTCATATTGATTGATAGATCTGCCAAATCATAATAATTAATAATACAGTATATGCTCTTGAAGCTGTCGATGCACTGAATTTATACGAATTTTATGTTATATGTTATATCCATAATCGTGTATTTGTGATACATATAATGCATATAATACATAAAATAAACAATATACATTTAAATACATATTATATTTAGTGCGTTGAACCCATGGAGTAATTATACATATATACAGAGTTTCGATTCTTTTTGATTTTGCATGTAGTTTTATATACTGCTATTCGTCTATACTCAAAAGTTTTTGCAAAATAATGTTTTAAAATTCACAGCAATTAAATAATTTATGTAGTAAATCAGTTTTAGATATATACAGGCAATAAATTATATTTTATAGAAAATTTACGTATGTTAAAATTGTTCGAATATATATATATTCTCTTGAAATTAATTTAATGTCAATAATTAATAGTACTTTTAGTCTACCCATTTACATCAAATTTATTAAAATACAACGAATTTATGTATAGTGACAAAAGTATTCAACGCGATGCATATGAAAGCAATAAAAGTCAAAACTTTATGTTTAATTACTCTATAGTTGAACCATTATTTATGTCTATTTATTAATACTCAAAGTTTGAAGGTATAGTAATATGAGTATGTATCAACAGTCTATTTATATCAATTTAAATGTCATGGATTTATAATTTTACGTATTAATTCTTCTCGATTACATTTCTAAATTTAAGAAAAAATTGAACAGAATATAGATTATATATACTATGTTACCAATGGTTAATGCATGATAAGTGGCAACATTGACAAATGTTAAAAGGAGTTTTAAATGTGTCAGTATTGAATTATGCTAAAGTCAAATTTACAAGTATAATTTTGATATTGAAAATGCAACGTCATCCGGATTATATATTTAATTTGATTAAATCTGCATACACATGCGAATATGTAATATATTCAAAGCAATTCGCATTATACAATGATTACTTTATCAGACAGACTATATAACAAGGGCCATTTTTTCTTTTATGGCGTCTACAATTTTGTTAACGGACATAATTATGTTAACCTGATATTCTATATGTAATCACAAAACTCTTGCCAAATAGATTCAAATGCAATCTATGCCTGTTTTTTTTGGGAGAAAATACTTTAAATAAAATTGAACTTGAATTCGCGTTCACCCTCATAATAAATAGGCAATATAGGTGGGTCAGTCTGATTAATTATACACTTCTATTATAGATCAGACCAGAATACATGTGTGACTATATGCGTATCATTCACCAGTCCGTGTAATCATTTTCTTCGTCAATTCAATTTTAGGTTTTTATATACGACATGTATAAAAGAGGGAACGGCGACACTTCAAAATATTTTTTATATATTTCATGATTTTTAAGCGGTAGGCTAGATTTCAAGTTGCTTTCTTCCACAGTGCTAAGGTTTATTGACAAGATTACCCCCGGGCGCAATCGCAATCCCCAGAAAGGCAGAGATTCTAGCACGAGCATTGATGATTCAATCTATTAGATCGCCGGCAATATGGGGAGGGGGGGGAGGTTTGCAGTGACCTGACCTGTATTTTTGTTATACCCATGCCACCCAGACGAAGTATTTCCGCGCCTATTAAACGGGAGGCGCACCGGTAGTCAAAGGGTTAAATGCAATTTAATTAGTTTTTAATCTCTTAGATTTGCCCGGTGTCACTTTGTTTATATATTGAGGCAGCTATTGAAGGCCCTATATAAGGTAAATTCTAGCACCCTTAAAATGATGATTAGGTTTATATGGTAAAGAAAACCTGCAATGTATTTCCGTTTAAAAATTAGTTTTATTACATTTTTGTGACTTAATTATCTCCTGCTACCTAAACTTAATTTAGAATTATTGGCATTCTTATCTTTCTGGAATATATTGTTATCGGAAAGCAATAACACAAAACATATTTAATTGGCCGGACATTTAAAAATACTTACAACTCTTCAGGCTATTCGCTTATATTTAGATATTTTATAATTTGAATATTTTATTAATGAAAAAAGGCAAAAAGTTGTAAAATAACTTATATTTAATTGATGTGCTTCATTAGCTGTACTTTATATTTAAATGAAGCTATAAATAAAGATATAAGCTATATATAAACGAGCTTTAATGTTTAAAATTCTATTTACAGCGTTTATAGCTATAATATATTAAAGGTTTTATATTTTTTCCATGTTCATAAATTTAATAATGAATACCTATTTCGCTTGCTTCTCATATAGTGTCAGTGTTAATTCTCTTCTTCAGCAAAAAACAATCTATTACAAAATATTTAATGTTTACTGTGAGAATAATTTAGGACTATAAAGCATGAACCTTTATTAAATATAATACTAATTATAGTAATTGTATTCTGATATTTCGGAAAAATAGTTTTTAAGCATAAGAACCTTAAAACCATATATCTGAAATATACAAAACTTGCAATATCAACATTACGTTAAAAAAGGTTCAATACTATGTCATCAAAACTGTGTGAAACACATAAAAATTAGACATTAAATCATGTTGTTGGTGAAAAATGAATTAAAATAAATTATGGCTGAAACGAGTAGAAATGTATTTCTGAAATACATGCGTATTAATGTAACATATATGTAGGATAGAATTTATGTATATTTATTTAAATAATCAATTAGCAATTTATAAGTTATAAATGCATAATAATTGTTTAATGTTTATAATTATATGTAAATAAATAATATATCAAACAAATTATCTTTATCAGATTATAGAGTAGTATACAGAAAGTATACATGTAATAGTGTTTAATATATCTAGCATTAAATTATATTTATTTGTATATACTAAATACACAATATATATACACATTTTGATAGTGTATTTATTAAATTTTCGTGTCAATTTGTTATACTTCAAACAATATACTATTATTAAGAGTTTTAAAGGTCAGCAATATATTGAATTGGAAGGCGCGTAGCGCTCGACTAATTTAATATATTGCTGCCCTTTAAAACTTTTAATACTACTATTGTGTTAAACTTTAAGACTTAAAAATCAGAGGGCAGCAATATATGAAAATAAAGGGCATGCAATTTATTCTGATTCCATTGTATGAACTATAATTATGACACTGTATAAACGCATTCGAAGGTATTTAA